>JAXCGZ010000371.1:2500-25000 GCA_037179515.1 Halocaridina rubra
GCTACAGGGCTACGTTGCTAGATATATTAGGCCATATTAATATGCACCAGTCGTATCGCTGCTTTTTAAAATGTATTTATTCTCTCTCTCTCTCTCTCTCTCTCTCTCTCTCTCTCTCCTCTCTCTCTCTCTCTCTCTCTCTCTCTCTCTCTCTCTCTCTCTCTCTCTCTCTCTCTCTCTCTCTCTCTCTCTCTCTCTCTCTCTCTCTCTCTCTCTCTCTCTCTCTCTCTCTCTCTCTCTCATCCTGTTAAAGGCAGAACATTAGATAATCATTTGGGAAGGTTGGGGAGTCGAGCTATATTTTAGGCCTATTGCTCAAAGGTAGCCATCGATTGGAAAGGATAGATCTGTCATCACCTCCTAATCTGATGGCGTCTCCTTTGTTGGAGAAATTCGCTAAGTGACTTATTTGTTTCCAGAGATTATTAATGCTCTTCTTCTATTCTTGATGTTTTTGTTCTCTCATTTCTGTTGGAATGTGAACCATAATGATATAAAGAATTTTTAATATTTGAAGGTCGATTCAGGTGTTCCACTCTTTAAAAGAATAAGTATAAAAAAAAGCTTCTTTTGAAGGGCATGTGCGAAGGGGTTACTTTTACTGTCGTGTTCCCATTTTTTTTTTTTTTTTTTTACAGTTGCTTAATTTTCACTTTGCTAAGTAATATTTTATAATTTTTTTTCCTTATAGATATAATAATAATAATAATGGTAATAATAATAATAATAATTGCTATTATTATTATTATTATTTATTATTATTATTATTATTATTATTATTATTATTAATGAAATATCGTATTGTAACTGTATGAACAGATACGACTGTTCTGCATACATTTCTCTCTCTCTCTCTCTCTCTCTCTCTCTCTCTCTCTCTTATATATATATATATATATATATATATATATATATATATATATATATATATATATATATATATATATATTCTAGAATGTCTTTTAATGTTTTTTATTCCTTTTTTATGTAGGCTTGAAATTCCACTCAAGTTCTTTTGAAAACGAAAAGTTTTTTCTAAGAAAGTTTGGTTGTGTAGCGAGGCTGAATGGGAATAGAAAAGGAACTTTGGCATGAAAGTTACCGAATGACCAAACCACATCACCTGAATACGCCACCAGTTTTGAGTGCACTAGTAGCCTTTTATCTTCCTCTCAGTTTTTCTGTTCTTTGTATATGATAGTTTCACTCAAGACATGAATCATTTTATATATATATATATATATATTATATATATATATATATATATATATATAATATACACACACACACACAGTACATACACACACGCATATATATATATATATATATATATATATATATATATATATATATGTATATATATATATATGTATATATATATATATATATATATATATATATATATATATATATATATATATATATATATATATATATATATACATATATATATATATATATACATATATATATATATATATATATATATATATTATATATATATATATATATATATATATACATATATGCATATATATATATATATATATATATATATATATATGTATATATATATATATTATATATATATAATATATATATATATATATATATATATATATATATATATATATATATATATATATATATATATATATATATATATATATATATATATATATATATATACGCACACACAGTACACACAAATATATATATATATATATATATATATATATATATATATATATATATATATCAAGCATATTTTGTTTCTCGTTTATCTACCTATCCTAAGAGTTATCCTATTATTTTCTATTAACAATATTCTCTCTCTCTCTCTTTGGAAAAATATTTTTTTAAATATACTAAAGAAAGTATTGTGATACCTTTTCTCAAGCGGTTGTGTCCGCGACATTGAGGCGTCAGGTCGAGGGTTCGCTCCCCGTCACGGTCTGAGGTTAGCAAAGGCACGCACTCAGCGTAATGATTACATCTGCCAAAACAAGTCCTTCGCAAGAAGGCAACCGTCCTAGCCCTTGGTAGAAAAGGGTGTCCGTGACGTAAAACCGGAACAAAGGAAGTATTGGGATGTTTAGAGAGAAAGAGAGAGAGAGAAAGATTTCCATATTATTCTTTCTTCATTATTGGAGGGTTTTATGGAGGGGGGGTGCCTCCAAAGAGGTGAGGGGCCCCTCAGGAACTATTCTATTCCTTCCATTGATGGTGGAAAACCAATGTGGTCATTAAGAATAGAGGAAAATAGAGAGAGAGAGAGAGCAAAATGGAATGACTTATGTTTAGCTTTTGTGATGTTATTGATGTAAGTTTTCATCTGGGTGATATTTATTGTATTTAGCATAAATGTTGTTTGTCTTTTATGTTGATATCATTTGAGTAATGTCGTGCTAGCGATGCGACATTGGTGGAATAAAATTCTATGAATCTGACGTTGGGTTCTCCTAAAATGACTATGAATAGGATAAAGTAGAAACAGTCTTTGCAGAAAGAAAGTTGGGACTAAGTTTACCTGATGAAAAATAAACGTCTTCAAATATTGATATTTAGATTTGCATCCTCCTGCGTACTAAACACTTGCGGCCAATTTTTATGTTCCAATGTAAAAAATGGTGCGCATTTTCATCACCTGAAAATAACTGAATGAATTCTAATTTAATGCTGTTATAAAAGACATTTTTCCCAGTATAACAAACACCTAAACTAACAACAGTCCTTGGCCATTTAAATTCTTATATATTTTTTTAATATCTGTGTGCTAAATTTACTCGTTTTAGGATATATAAGCTATTGAATGAAAAAACTTATCTAGGTATAGAACTGAAATCCTGTTAAGCGGATTATTGTAAGTGTGCACGTAACGCATTCACAGAACTCAGAGAAATTATAAAAAAAAAAAACTAGGTCTTAGTGACAGGAAGAATAATAATAATTCTCGGCAAAAAGAGTACCCTGATAACCTTGATCGTATTATAACTTTCTAATTCCAAAATCTTTAAACGTCTTCTGTATATGTAGGAAGGTTATTCGGAGACTGGTGGGAGACGAGATATGTATTAATATTTTACTCGTGTCTCTCACTCTCTATCTCCTTTGTCAGGCTGGTGACATATGAGGCAGTGTGTCATGATTAAGTTTTTGGCAGTGAGAGATACAGAGGGTATGAGCATATTGTAGTTATTATTACTGCATTTGTTCGGGTATGTATTTATCTATCTTATTTATGATTTTTAATGTGCAATAATATTGCCTTTTAAAGGTTTTAAGAGTGTCAGTTTGAATTAACTTCCTTGGGGATGCTTCGTCATATTATCTCATTGACAGGGTGATTCTAATGCCATCAAACTCATTAACGACCCTTCTCTTACTTCTAGTCATGACTCTCTCTTCGCCAGAAGGTATCATCTCTCTCTTTTCTATCAGTACTACTTCCATTGCTGCCCTGATGAGCTGGCGAGTTGCATCCCTCCCCCCCTGCTAGCGAGGCCATGTAGCGCATGCCAAGCGATCTTTTCACAAAGGCAATGTGTGGAAATATGTAGCTCGCGGATTGGTCCTGTCTTTCCTAACTCTTATGATCTGTCTTCCTTTAAAGAACTGAGCTATCTTCAACTAAATGCCTAATATTGTAGTATCTCTATGTCTTCATCACTTTAACCGTTCTTTCAGGCTTTTTTTTTTTATAATTTTCTTTTCTCTGCCATTTCCTTAAACTTCTGCTTTATCTTCTTCTTAATTTTTTCTTGGTGCTTGGGCCTGAAAAAGGGCAATTTACTTTGCCCGTCCAAGTGAAAAAAAAAAATATACTTATTAATTTCGTAACCTTAACTGGCCACCTTCTCAAAGTACTTTGAGAAGGTGGCCGGTCAAGGTCACGAAATTTATAAGTACTTTATATATATATATATATATATATATATATATATATATATATATATATATATATATATATATATATATATATATATATATATATATATATATATATATATATTCGTTGTTTTATTTAATGGGATTTTCCTACCATTTTAGACTGTATGTTAACAGTTCAGTGTTATTAATATATATATATATATATATATATATATATATATATATATATATATATATATATATATATATATTTTATATATATATATATATATATATATATATATATATATATATATATATATATATATATATATATATATATATATATATATTCGTTATTTTATTTAATGGGCTTTTCCTACCATTTTAGACTGTATGTTAACAGTTCAGTTTTATAAATATATATATATATATATATATATATATATATATATATATATATATATATATATATATATATATATATATATATATATATATATATATGTATGTATGTATATTTTGGCAGTAAATTTTCTTTTATACATATTTTGTTGAATATGACCGCAGTTTTTGCATTTGCAAATTTCTTGTATAACTTTTCCAAAGATCTTACAATAACTTTTTCATTATTGTTGAGACTGTAATAAGTTGGAAAATTTTATAGAATTCATAACGTTTCGTACAGCTTCATACATAACCAACTAGATAATCATTTGATAATATACGAAGCTGTACGAAACGTTATGAATTCTATTAAATTTTCCGACATATTACATAGTCTCAACAGTAATGAAAAAGTTTTTGTAAGAACTTTGGAAAAGTTATACAAGAAAATTGCAAATGCAAAAAACAGCGGTCATTTTCTACTATATATATATATATATATATATATATATATATATATATATATATATATATATATTATATATTTATTTATATATATATATTAATATATATATATATATATATATATATATATATATATATATATATATATATATATATATATATATATATATATATATATTAATATATATATCATCGGCTTCACAATCTTTATGTATGTACAATAATTTTGTAGACAGTTCTATTTAACACAGAACACGATTGACTTTGGGGATTGAGAGAAGATGAAATATTTTATATTGCAAGGCTACTCGTGGATCGTTTCCTGATCATTGGATAAGAAAGCAAGTTACTTTTAAATATACGTAATAGTAATAATAATAATGATAATTATAATAATATTAATTTTTATTATTATTATTATTATATTATTATTATTATTATTATTATTATTATTATTATTATTATTATGTGTATATATATACGCATATATTATTATTATTATTATTATTATTATTATTATTATTACCCTTTTTTCCTTCTATAATCCATTGTAGACTAGCTAGGAAAGGAAATGAGAACGTTTCAGGATTTACCTAAGACGCAAAATTGTATTTTATGGTTTCTTTTTTAGCCTATGCTTAAAACTGTTTATTATTATTATTATTATTATTGTTATTATTATTATTTTTATTATTATTATTATTATTATTATTTTATTATTATTCCCATGATACAATTTGGCGTGTAGATAAGTTATTTAAAAAAAATGGAAAATAGTAAAGGTATAATGTTTATATTTAGGCCTATTTAAATTTTTTTGTCATAATTTTTCTTGAATTAGTTTTTATTTATTAACAAGTAGCATGCTATTACCTCCACCAGCAACACAGTTGCTATTATTATTATTATTATTACTATTATTATTATTATTATTATTATTATTATTATGAGAATCTTCAGGGTTTTTCGTGGGGCTTATCCCACTATTTGACACCAATTGTCGTGGTGTTATTCTCTCTTGGTAGCGTGGTCGGTGATAACAGATACGCATCTTCTTTACATGTGTTTATTTCTAGATTAACAATTAATTCCTCAGAGCTCCAATTCCTACAGTTCCTGTCATGATCGATTCCAGATTCCCACCCCCAAGGGGGAGACTGCTAATATGTTGACGTGACGTCTGCCCTTGACAAGGTCTGAACTCTCACTGACTGGGCTCTGTAGCTACTCATGGCAGTCGGTGGGGATCGAGCGCGTCACTGCCATTCGGCACTTATAGGCATCTCTGAAATGCCTTGTGAGGCTATAGGCATTTATAACATGCCTTGCTACATTCCCCCACACCAAACTGAAATATCTCCCATATTTCAGAAAGAGCATAACTACTTCTATGAGAGCCTCATAATTTTCTAACTATCATTATTTTACAAAAAGGGGGCAGAGCTATCTAAGAAACTGACATATGAAACTATTACATGCTCATACAATTATCTAAACAGATTACAGTCATATCAGAATTACTATGCAAAAAGCTGACAAAGAAAATTCTGTTCTTTATAATATGCATTGTAATCAAATGCTAGTAAGCATTGGCAAAATCATTTAAGAGCAAAGCTAATTAAGCTATTTCATTAATCAAACAGTATGCAATACATTTGGACATGATGTATGCAAGTACTTTTAAAACAAAACGTTTGTCATGGTGTGAAAAGTTAAAAAGATTCACAATTATAATATGTAATTACTATTCAAGGACAAACTGACAGGAGAACTTAATGAACATAATATAAAACACATTCGTCTATGATCTTTCTTCACAAAGATATGCATACCACTCCCCAAATGTCATGGGGCTTATCCCACTATTTGACACCAATTGTCATGGTGTTATTCTCTCTTGGTAGCGTGGTTGGTGATAACAGATACGCATCTTCTTTACATGTGCTTATTTCTAGATTAACAATTAATTCCTCAGAGCTCCTATTCCTACAGTTCCTGTCACGATCGATTCCAGATTCCCGCCCCCAAGGGGGAGACTACTAATCTGTGGATGTGACGTCTGCCCTTGACAAGGTTTGAACTCTCACTGACTGGGCTCTGTAGCTACTCATGGCAGTCGGTGGGTATCGAGCGCGTCACTGCCATCCGGCACTTATAGGCATCTCTGAAATGCCTTGTGAGGCTATAGGCATCTATAACATGCCTTGCTACACTCCCCCACACCAAACTGAAATATCTCCCATATTTCAGAAAGAGCATAACTACTTCTATGAGAGCCTCATAATTTTCTATTATCATTATTTTACAAAAAGGGGGCAGAACTATCTAAGAAACTGACTTATGAAACTGTTACAAGCTCATACAATTATCTAAACAGATTACAGTCATATCAGAATTACTATGCAGAAAGCTGACAAAGAAAATTCTGTTCTTTATAATATGCATTGTAATCAAATGCTAGTAAGCATTGGCAAAATCATTTAAGAGCAAAGCTAATTAAGCTATTTCATTAATCAAACAGTACGCTATACATTTGGACATGATGTATGCAAGTACTTTTAAAACAAAACATTTGTCATGGTGTGAAAAGTTAAAAAGATTCACAATTACAATATGTAATTACTATTCAAGGACAAACTGATAGGAGAACTCAATGATCTATGATCTATGATCATTCTTCACAAAGATATGCATACCACCCCCGAAATGTCGTGGGGCTTATCCCACTGTTTGACACCAATTGTCATGGTGTTATTCTCTCTTGGTAGCGCGGTTGGTGATAACAGATACGCATCCTCTTTACATGTGTTTATTTCTAGATTAACAATTAATTCCTCAGAGCTCCGATTCCTACTGTTCCTGTCACGATCGATTCCAGATTCCTGCCCCCAAGGGGGAGACTACTAAGCTATGGACTTGACGTCTGCCCCTGAAAAGGTCTGAACTCTCACTGACTGGGCTCTGTAGCTACTCGTGGTGGTTGGTGGGTATCGAGCGCGTCACTGCCATCCGGCACTTATAGGCTTCTCTGAAATGCCTTGTGAGGCTATAGGTATCTATAACATGCCTTGCTACAGGTTTTTTTTTTTATGATTGTGACACCAAGACTGAAAAAAAAAAAAAAACTGCCCTCATCGGGCAGGGTTAATGATAATGTAATATTATTGAGCTTAAGCGTATGAACATGTCAATTAGGCAATATTTCACTTTATTCACTTTAATTTCTATTGATATTTTAAAGTTTTTTTTTTGGGGGGGGGGGTATTTAATGTGTGAGTTATTTACCTTAGGACTGTGGCTATCTTCGTCATATTAAGACTTGATGTCTAAAATATTTTAGTTTTTCATTTATGTGTGTCCATACTGCGTATCTCTAATCTTGCTTAAAAAACTTTACTTTCACCAAATTAGCCAAGTGTTTTCTCTGGTCTTTTTTTCAATGTAAATTTTATTCCTAATTTCATAGACCGTCGCTGAAAGAAATTTATAAGCTTATTCTAGTATCGGCAGCTCCTAACATCTGCTCCTTTGGGCAGTAAATGTCAGCTTAGAGAGCTTTTATTGGGCTTCCCTTTGAAATAAGATGACGGCTTAAAAGTAGTGTTCTGTCCTGAGCCTCACGTCTAGATCGAATATTTAGAATATAGAGATATAGATAGATAGATGGAGAGAGAGAGATAATTTATTGAATTTTATTATCGATAAATAGTCATTTATCGATAAGAGATTATATATATATATATATATATATATATATATATATATATATATATATATATATATATATATATATATATATATATATATATATATATATATATTTAGAAAATAGATGTATTGGCAAACAGCACATGAAGTTATTATTGAGCTGCATTTTTTTTTTGAGACGCAATATGGTTCCCTTGATATGAAGGTTAACGAAAAGTGATGGAATACTTAGCCTATAACCGGACGCCACTGCTATACTTTCTCTTACATAAGAGCTTGGGAGATTGTTCAACTCCACTCCCGCTCTGTTTTTATAGGATATTTAAAATACCATTGGTTTGGTAAATCAGAGTAGGAGGTGGTACTTAATATACCACCCATATTTAGAATGCCCTTAAAAACCCAAACGTATATGTGTATTTATTACGCCCATGAGTGTCCCATGCACAAGCTAGAGGTCCCACGTGGTTTCCTCTGTTCTCTGAGAACAGAGGAAACCACGTGGGACTTCTGACTTGTATATGGGACAGTCATGGGCGCGATAAATATACATATACGTTAATCCTACAAGCTGCATATATATATATATATATATATATATATATATATATATATATATATATATATATATATATATATATATATATATATATATATTTATATATTATATATATATATATATATATATATATATATATATATATATATATATATATATATATATATATATATATTCTCAGCCCTTGAGCTAACAAACTTGTACCAGGTCAAGTCCTATGAACACTATATATTGCTTGTTTCAGAAGCGTTTTATTTTCACTGTTTAGGATCTCCATGCATTGCTCTTCTTGTACTAGCTTGTGCCACGTTACTTTCTCCACTCCTATTTCTTGCACGCTCTCTTCCCTGCTCCACTGACATTCCATGTACATTCAATGTCCTTTTTATACCATCCGTCCATCTCATTTTAGGTCTTCCTCTTGGCGTAACTTCAATCACTTCTGCAATCCACACACTCTTCGCTATTCGTTCCTCACTCATCCCTTTCATGTGTCCAATCCAACTCCACACTGATCTAACCTATCCGACAGCTTCCTTTCAACACCTATTCTCTGCCTGACATTCTCATTTCTTAGTCTATCTATTCTAGCTACAACAATCATACTTCTCAAACACCTCATCTGCATTACATTCAACTTGTTCCTTTCATCCTCTCTTGCATTCCAGGTCTCTGCTCCATGCAATGCTGCCGGCACAATCACAACTTCACATATCCTTTCCTTTGCATTCATTCCCAAATACCTATTTCTCATTACACTTTTCAACCCACCTAGACATTTACTCGCTTCCTTCACTCTATAACTAACTTCCGCAGCCACTTATCCACTTCTTGATACATGCAACCCCAGATACTTAAAACTCAACTTCTTCAAGATAGACAGAGATAATATAATAATAATAATAATAATAAACCTTTATTTCCATTACAATACAATGGGTATTCGTCAGCCGGGGCAAGCCCCAACCCCCCACTGTGGTGGCCAACTTCAGCAGTATCTGCCAGGAAACAGCTTAAACTCTCGGTCTTGGACGGGAACCGATCTTTCGACCTCGTGAATGCGAAGCCAGCGCGTTACCACTGTACTAGCCAGCAGGCTTTACTTCACGGACTCCCTTTTCTACCAAGGGCTAGGACGGTTGCATTCTTGCCAAGGACTTGTTTTGGCAGATGTAATCATTACCCTGAGTGCATGTCCTTGCTAACCTCCGATCGTGGCGGGGCGCGAACCCTTGACCTGCCGCCTCAGAATCGCGGACGCTACCTCTTTGCCACGGTGACTTCAAGATAGAGATAATATATAGAATTTTCATATTGATAAGTGATTTTTGTCTTTTCATAGCCAGCATATTATAGGAAAAATCATCTTTTAATTTACCATTTGAATGATATGTTTGCTTTGTTATGCTTGGATTGTATTGATGTAACTCGCTAATTTCGTTCGATCCTTCATTGGTCATCGGCATAGTGTCTTGATCACTCTAAGGCCTTCCGAAATTCGATCCCAGAGTGTAATTATATTTTTTTTACTAGTATATTGCCTGATATAGATACTAAAGAGAGGGTAGTAGCGTCGCTATGATTGTAGTGCTAATTAGCACTGCAGGATACATAGTGTTAAAGCGTTAGATGTGTAGCATCTGTGGTGCAACAGAACTTTCATGCTCATGGAGGCTTCATAAGGTAACTGGTAGTTTTCCAGCTTAATTTTAAATTTTTTTTAATGAAAACAAGTAGAATAATTCCGCTGCCATTAAGGGCAGAACAGTAAAGTAACTTTAAAAGTTCAGAAAAAATTGTGCTTAAAAAAAAAGTGTGTACCCTGCACATGGTTTAGTAATGAATTCGGATGTTTTAGTACGTGTATATTGGACGTGATATACTCTTTAGGTACAAAAGGGCGGTACTTTTTAATAATGTAGCGAGTGGATTTTTTTTTAGTTAGCATGTAGTTTTGCGATAATATGTTTTAGTTAAATATCTATTATTAATTAATATTGTTACCATAATAAAAATAACAACAATAATTATAAGTATAACAATAATAATGGTAATAATAATAATAGTTGTAGTAATTTATTATTATTATTATTATTATTACTCTTATTTTTTTTTCTAGAGAGGACGTCTGGTAAACAGTTTACTATTTTTTTTTTATTCAAATAACTGTACTTGGGAACATGTGCACATGGGCACTCCCAGTGATATTGCAGTTGTTAAACATTACAATCTATATTTGGTCATGTATAAATAGAATATTAATAGAATTTGTAATTCATTTTAAATATCATAGCAAGTAATTAAGAATAAAATGTAGTGTAGCAATTGATTGATGGCAATAGAGCGCTCTGCGATTATTAATGACTGTTTTTGGCTCGTGTTTGACCACCTTGAATATCTTTGGGTTTTTTAAAATACTTCTTCCAATTTTTCTAGAATAAATGTTGTTCCATTTTTACTAGCAAATAAAAAAATAGCTCGACTTTATCACTTAGGCATTGCACTGACAGATTTATTTACAAAATATCAATGAGTTACATTCTAGGCTGCAGTGAATTTGCCTCCTTTTTGAACTAGCTTCACATTTTGATATTTACTGAATATAATTGTTTTCCATGACACAGTATCAAATTTTAATTATATAAACACCAAGATAAACACTTGGCAGAAATCAGAATGATTATATTGACCTCGAAGATAAAGGAAACAATGGAGTTGGCGAGTACTTTCGAGATATAAAAAATCATGCTCACAGATTGAACTCTGGCTATGAGCATGATTAAAAAAAAAAAAAAAACGAAAGTACTCGACAACTCAGTTATTTCCTTTTCCTTCGAGGTCATTATAATCATTTTGATTTCTGCCAAGTGTTTCTCTTGTTGTGTGTGTATATATATATATATATATATATATATATATATATATATATATATATATATATATATATATATATATATATATATATATATATATATATTTGTGTGTGTGTGTGTAGGATAAAAGAAAAAAATAAATACTCAGGATACTAATATTGCAAAAACTTCTCCAAAGTTTGTTTGTAATGGATGTCTGCACTTGAGAAAATGGTTGGTAGATACTTGATTTTCTTCTAAGTGGCCCCACACACACACACACACTTTGCCTTGATTTATAGCATTCCTTTTCTGTACAAAAAGAAGAATTTCCAGCCCGGCTCCAATTTATCTCTCTCTCTCTCTCTCTCTCTCTCTCTCTCTCTCTCTCTCTCTCTCTCTCTCTCTCTCTCTCTCTCTCTCTCTCTCTCTCTCTCCTCTCTCTCTATATATATATATATATATATATATATATATATATATATATATTAATAGTTATTACATACTAGAGGATATCACAAAAACTTATTGTCAGGTTAGCTTCTGATGTTTATTCTTCGTTTATTGTTTTGCTTTATGTCAAATTCTTTCGGTAAAATAGCAAGAAAATTTAAAATATATATACCTGGGTATTTGTAGTTTTTGTTGTGTTCTTTCGTGTTCATAGATTATTGAATATACATGTGAGTGTGTACGTGCTATAACATATAATTTGTTACATTTTTTGTGTATCTTACTTAAAATGTGTTCCAGCGTATTATTTTTTATAGGAAAGTTTTAAGAAGGGTTTAATGCCTCTGTCGAAACCTAGTCATCTGGTGCTTAGTGCACTAAGCTTGCTCAGTAGACCTGGGGTTTTTCATGCGGGGGGGAGTGCTGATATATTCTCTTCCCCCATCCCTATATTGGTTTTGCGGCATGATCATTTGCTAAATTCCAGAGGGAGCCAAACTGATTCCCTGGGCTATTAAGATATATATTTTTTCTTGTTTTAAATAGAGGCTGTAGGTGTAAACCTTCATAAAAATATATTGATGCCGTGGGAGGTCCCGTCATCTTCTCATTGAAGGTATAGACCTGAGTGAGAATGTGTGTGGGCGTCTTTGATGAATGTTGGACATTCCTAGCCAACATTCATATGCTGCAACATTAATGCAAGGCGAAATACTCATTAGGCACATTTCTGAATATTTTGTAAACATATGTATATGGCCTGTATCAAGGTTTTGGCCTGGGATCATGCACTGATATTTGTTATATATATATATATATATATATATATATATATATATATATATATATATATATATATATATATGTATATATATATAATGTTGGCGTTTATTGTTAGCTGTATAATTGCTGCAAACTCTCATCCGTACTGATTTCTGAGAACTCCTAAATAATTTTAGTAGAGTAATCTTGACTGAAAGGACAATTCGGAAACTGTCTTTCCAGCATTAAAATCATGTTCATTGATAATTACAAAAAAAAATTCTTGGCATCTGCAAAAGTACACTTTATTGAAGTGCAGAGTGTTGCATAAAGTGCTTCAGCTATTCATTACTAGAGCGCAAAAGTTTTCTTTTGAATACGTTGCCCCTCTTATGCCTTTCAGGAGCTTAAGCAAAGTTGGAAGTCAGAAGTTGGAAAAGTTCTTCGTCTTATTCGGGTAAAGATGAAGCCTCATTGTAGTTGTGAATGAGTTTTTAAGTACTTAAGATTTGATGAAAGAGAAGGACGCTCATGTGACGATATTGTAATATAGCATGAGAGATGGAGCCCATTTGTACGAATATAGAGTAGGGGGCCCTCATTAGACAGACAAAGAGTTCAAGATAATAGCTTGGATTCATGTCTCTTGTTTGGACGACATTTCCGTCTTGATTATTATTATTATTATTATTGTTATTATTATTATTATTATTAGTAGTAGTAGTAGTAGTTATAGTAGTAATAGTAGTTTCATCATCAATATTATTATTATTATTATTACTATAAGTAGTAGTAGTAGTATCATCAACACTATTATTATTATTATTAGTAGTAGTAGTAGTAGTAGTAGTAGTAGTATTAAACTCACACTATCCAGCTACAGCTGACCACAATTATTTTTTAATGATGCCATTTTTTTCGAAGGGGGGAATGGTATATTAAATTGCACCGCTGTTCATTGATGAATAGGATTTGTTATGGAGTAATGAGGGTACGCGTAATTTAAATAACAGTAATTATAACTCGTTTTAATGGCCTTAGTAAATGGCTGTTATTTTTATTTAGTTTATTTATTATATTAATCAGTATTGGTGATTGTTAAACAACGTATGTAGGTTTTATCCGTCCTAGGGGTGCAACAGTACTTTCATACTCTCGTGTGCTGCAGTACACAGGTACTGTTATCCGTTTTGCAACTTTATTAGAAAAAGAAAAATAGAAAAATGAATCTCATGCCACTTCTCAATTTACTTTGTTTAAAAAAAAAACGTTGTCTTGGCAGTGGGTAGGAAATGACTGATATGTATCCTGTAACTAAGAAAACCACACTGTTTGTAGCTCAGTTCTTCAGAGCCTTCATGACAAAACATAATCGTTCGTTCAATTCTCCTTAGTTTTTAAGTAGATAAAGTATACTTTCTTCTACAATACGTAGGTGATGAACCCTGCTACTTCAGTTGGCTAAGTGCAACGGTGGCTATGAAAGATTTTCGATGGAACGATTTTCATGAATACAAAAAAATTTAATAAATAAATGGTAGTTACGGTGGGTGGGTTCTGACCAAGTGAAGACTTAAGCGTCCTGTGCTTCATTTAGTTAATTCATTCTATCGCTCTTATTCTGAATTTTTTTCTCTCTCTCTTCTTGGGCAGGGGGCAAAACTGCCACCTCCATGTTGCCTTGTGATTCTTAAACGTCGACAAAGTGAATTGGAGATAGGGAACTGGATATTCTCTCCTTCGTTTCTTCCTACCCTGTAGAGTCAATGTATACGAGGGCTTTCTGGTAGGAAACTTCAATCCAGATCTTACGATGTGTGTGCTTCGACTCGGTCATGCCCCTTGCAAGAGGGATATCAGCCTTTGTGTAGAGATAGTTTTCGACATAATGAGAATATGAGCGAAAGTTTGATACATGAACGATATGAGCGAACTCTGATAATATATCATCGGGGTATATCTGACTTTTGTTTTGTAGTGATATCACTTTCCTTTTTCTGACCTTGTGTGCGTCGTGCCTTTAAGCCATGGTTCAAATGGAAATAAATTTCGTGATGTTTCTATTGTACCCTGTAATAATCTTACTTCATATTTTTTTTTTATTTTTTTTTTTACAATCGCAATACGTAAAGTTCAGGAGAATTTTTCAAACTTCTCAGTTTCATATTATATATATATATATATATATATATATATATATATATATATATATATATATATATATATATATATATATATATATATATATAATATTTTTTTTCCACAAATGGCGCAAATGGAGGGACATACTTCTTCCTTGCTAAGAAAAGGGAAGGTGCATTGGAAGAAGTCTGTGTGACTTGGAATTCAGATTTAAAAAAAAAAATAGAAATCAGATACGATATTTTATCCTTCATATATGAAAATAGTTTTGTTGATTGATTTTGTTTTGTTTTTGGAAGGCCTCGTGCATTGAAGTGGTTTTGTGTAGGCATTTGCAGAGTGAGTGTCAAGTACATTTTGATTTAGATTATTTAACTAGATTGGCAGTTGGTGCCATATACCTGGGGTGACCAAACTTACTTACTGTAAGAACCGCAAATGATAAACCTTAGATGTTTGAGAGCAGGAGGACGAGAGCAACATTTACACATACGTTTTTATTGTGACACGCATTTTGTTACAAAAATATATATATAAATTTTAAGAAAAACTTATTAAGCGGAATTATATACATGCATGCATGCAGTTTTTAAACTTAATTTGTATTAGTTTCAGAAATCACTAGGACACATACATGTAAAAAAAAAAAGTAAACTAAAATTTTAGAGTTATTTTAATCCGATTTCCTCTTTACAAAATGAGTCTTATTATAATTTTATATTTTTATGACGAAAATATGATGTTGCAAATATCATGTTATTAATGACGCTATTTACTGCTAGTAGATGGTTTTTGTAGGATTCCTGCTTGGCTGTAAGTCGTTTAAAATGTGGCTGGTATGTTGTCAGAGCTGTATGAATGAGCTCCGTCAGGTGTTGGTGTGTAAAGAACGGTTTACACGGTCAAACGGTTCGTCGAACGCGGTTCGACAGACAAGTGTTTGAAGTGATGTTCGAATGTGTGAACGGGGTATTTGGTTGTCGAACACGGAACGTGTTCGACATCCAAATACCCCGTTCACACGTTTGAACATCACTTCAAACACTTGTCTGTCAAACCGCGTTCGACGAGCCGTTTGACCGTGTAAACCCCACTTAAGCATGCTTCGACTTCACAAACTTCATGACAGAGTACAGTGATTCACTTTAAAAGTAAATTGTGCTGACTATTTAGATGAGTCGCACACTTGGTTTACTATAGTTCAGGATATTTTATTTGTGGAACTACTAGAATATTCGAATTTTCTAGATTTTCCATGAGTCGCATATGAAAGGTCAGAGAGCCTCATGTGGCTCGCGAGCCGCGGTTTGGCCAAGTTACTCTGGTATTGTATTTTAAGAACATATAGACAGATTTATTCAGATCATGGGTTGAATCAGTGATCGAAAGTGGATGATCAGTGCTGCAACATGGAGGCTATTGGAGAGATTGACCAAGCAAACTCATTTAATCTTGCCTGTTAACTGTATATTTTACAAGGATCGGTTGTTACGGTTATGATGGCGATGGAGATTGTCACAGACAAAGAACAGAGATTTACATGTCATATAAATGTAAAAAAAATATTATGAAGTGGTCGTAACTGAGAACTTTGTTATTGGTCGTTTTGTTAGAATCTATTGGTAGTTTTGCGTAAAAATATCACTCATTACTTAGCTCCTCATTTCTATTTTACTTATGAGATCCTTTTTATATATTTAAAGCATAATAGAACTGATGGACGGATATTTTTTCTTGGGACGATGGACCTCCCAAGTTTTATGTTGCAACGTCGAAACCATCTCTCTCTCTCTCTCTCTCTCTCTCTCTCTCTCTCTCTCTCTCTCTCTCTCTCTCTCTCTCTCTCTCTCTCTCTCTCTCTCTCTCTCTCTCTCTCTCTCTCACACACACGCACACACATACGCGCGCGCACACACATATACACAATTATTCAAGTCGTCTGAGAATACATTTAGAATTATTACCCCTTTGTGGTTTGCTTAGTGTTAAAGGCGTCTGAATACTGTACTTCTGTCTTATCCTTAGGTGTGGCCATTTTTTCTCGACCTTGGGTTAGATTATGGTATTAGAAACTTAATGTGAACACTTTATCATTATTATTATTATTATTATTATTATTATTATTATTATTATTATTATTATTATTATCTTTAATATTATTATTATCATTATTATTATTATTATTATTATTATTATTATTATTATTATTATCATCATCATCATCATGATCATCATTATTAGTTGTTGTTGGTGGTAGTGTTGCAGATGTTATGAAAGGCTTCATTTACTTAATAAAAGCGTAAACATATTTTAATTTTACCTCTCTTTGTAGGTATGGTGCTCCAAGGGAATTCAACCTTTGTCTAGTGAAATGCATGTCGTGGGGGCAGAGATAAATGACCTCGTTTGACAGGTATTGTCAAAAATTCTTTTCACATGTACATGTTTTTCTATTACTACGTATTTTTTACTTTTGGGTAACCTCTAGTCAAGAGGAGCATAGTATTAATGTGATTCTGCCCATGTCTCGGTTAGGCACCCATGCCTCGATCCACCTGCCTTCTCAGCAGACTTAATAAGTACATTGTGTATGAGGCACTATGGAGAATATATATTTTTTTTTTAAACGTTTCATTTGGGGTATGAACAGGCTTTGTCAACTGAACCCTGACCCCGATATTGTCTCCACCCTCTCATCATCATCTACCCTATAATATTTGACCTCCCCACTTTTCTCCTCTTCTTTACCCGTGCGTTAAGTTGTTTTTTATTTCTTACTTTTTTCAACGTACTGTGAGAGATCAGGCGCTCTTCCTCAAATACTCGACAAGAGCGCGAATATAAGAATTTTCACTAATTGTAGGTAAGGTATAATATTTACTCTCCAGTGTCCTCAAAATATGAAACTTACAACAGATTAAGGAAAGAGTGACCAGGCTAAATGATTACGCCCAGTGCAATGAAAGCATACCCGCATACATGAACTGTATGGACATATACACTCTCATTTCCTTTAGGACATAGGCATGCAAAAAGTAGTAGCAGGTGGGCATTCCTTTGGTCAGGTTTTGTGGGGTACTCAATAGATACGGGTGATGGCAAAAGGTGAAGAACCAGTTATACTGCCTCATGTCCCAAACTTGGTCACCCTGTAGGTCAGGGTCAACCTTTCGTGTGTGTGGCACCTGTTTTGTTCCTCATGCCTCAAATGGCACCAAGTGCCATGAAGATGGTATTTTTAGTGCCTCTGCATGACGGCATGACGAAAGAAATATTAATGTGAATACTCGTCTTCGCCTTAAATGATCATTTGAGGTGATTTGCACTAAACAGGTGTTCAGGTTAGTTGGGTGGGGGGCATACCACCAGGTATTTGAGGAGAGAATAAGGTGGTGGGCATGGGTCAGGTATGGAACGAGTGGGGTAATATTAGGGGCATGATGGGGAGGTGACTCATGGATGTTTTAGGGTGACTTGACATGTACTCTTGTACAGTATGTACAAATACATGCACTGGTCATAGTATTGGACTATATTTTGATGTACGTACACAGTGCACATGCTAAATTGCCTACCCCAGATGTTGTTCTTATTTTCATTTGAAGGGTTTTGTCGTGTTATATGGCCAGTAGATTTATACAAGGTCTTCTAGTTCAGAAATCATGTAAAACTTATTTTATGATTGCATTTTTCCTTGAATGGAGTGCATGTGGCATTATCTGTATTTATATATATATATATATATATATATATATATATATATATATATTATATATATATATATATATATATATATATATATATATATATATATATATATATATATATATATATATATATAGAAGTGAGCACAGAAAAAAACGTAACTATAAAATTATTTACATGTATATGTTTTTTCACTTCTGTCCAATTATATTTTTCGTCTCGCGTGAATCGCTTTAACAGATTGTTTAGTAACATGAATGAATATTTATATTATGCTCTTAGTCGTATATTTTTGGGGGGGTATATAATGTTTATTTATTTACCAGACATGATGTTTCTTGAGGTGTTTTATGATCATTTTAGATTGTAGATAAGATTATTTAAGTGTGTGTCTTTTTGCGTATAAGCTCATGCAAATTTTTTATTCAATTATATTCTCTTGATGCTTTTCCTGGGTATTTAACAGTGTATTATTATTATCATTATTATTATTAGTATTGTTATTATTATTATTATTATTATTATTATTATTATTATTATTATTGTTATTATTACCTTCGCATAATATGCCACCCTTGTCGGGCTCTCTTTCTCTCTCTATCTATTTATCTATATCTATCTATTTATCTATCTATATATCTACTTGCATAATTATTTTCTGTGATCACCCATTTTCCTTTAATATATCAATGACTTTTCTATTCTTTTATTTGTTTACTTATATGTGGACGTGTTTTTGTCTTTTTTATATTCATAAAGATGAAACTTTGTGAAACATTTTTATTCTTCCGTGTTTAGGCTTCGACAAGGGCAAAAATGTTAGCCCCACAACCTTCTTGCAATTAAGAGTCGCATACTCTTATATATAGAACATACACAGTAAAGCTTGAATGTATATGTGTATCGTGTAATACTTATTGTTTCGCGTGTCCATTAATAACTGCAGATGGATGTAATTCCAGTGTTTTATACGGTGATTAATATGCAGTTTGATGTTTATGCAGTAGGTATCGATGGTAGTGCCCTTTTGTTGATGCTTTGCTGTATGTCCTGGAGGAGGGGGAGGCCCTTGGAATGAGAGAGTTAAAGCATTTTTTTTTTAGTGCTTTGGCATGTTGCTAGGGAGAGTGTTTCCAGTTTTTGATGGATTTTTTTTATTTATACTTTTGATAAGGATTGAGTTGTTATTCAACTGCACGCTTGAACAGACGATAAATTTCGTAAATCTTGTTTTCTGAACTTGTATTGAACAGATTGATGATTGTAAGGAACTTATAGAAAAAAGAAATCCATATTTCTTTTCCCTCCCGGCTTCATACATGACGTGAGATTTAAAATAAAGTTTTCTTGAGTTTTTTAAAAGTAACATCTTAATCCTGAAATAAATCTGAGAGAGATTAATTTTAAGAAAAAGTTTATCCTTAGTGAAAGCCATCATAAGATAGGCCTATGAGGAATTTTCTACCCATTTCATGTTCTTTATGTTACTGACCGTAGGTTAACACGTCTCTCTTGTTCATCTGTCGAATTTGACCTTCAATCCTATACCTTTCACCTCGTTAAATACCATTTGGGCTTGTTAGCTGTGCATAATATACTATTATCTCCGTATCGTTTTAATCTCAATGTTCAATTACCTTGAAAATTATATTCAACGCGTTGTAGCTAATATTTAATTTTATCATCTATTTTTCTAGTTTCATTTTGTATATGTTGTCAAGTTGCAGTCGGAGTTTTTGTTCTTACTATAAGAGAGAGAGAGAGAGAGAGAGAGAGAGAGAGAGAGAGAGAGAGAGAGAGAGAGAGAGAGAGAAAGCATAACGAAACTTGTCCATTAGCCTTGTCGGATGACTTTAAAACAAAAATAGAAATGCAAAAGATACTTTCAAATATCCACAAAGAAACTGTTATGTAATATTTTTTTCAAGACAGTCGATAAACAAAAAATAATAAAGTTCACAACAGTATCTTCCACCACCCAAGGCGCAGGAGTCAATTGGGGATGTCCTCCCCCACACTTTGCTTCAGGTAAAGTAACAATTCCATGTTGTCTGACCTTAGATAATACAGGTAGGTTCCCGAAGGCAGGATTCTTGCTGTGAGAGGAATAACCCTTCATTGCCATTAATTAGCCTTGGCTTAACCAACATTGCAGTAATTCCTTCTCACAGTCTCCGTAAATGGTATTAATAATGTCTCTCTGATGAAGACTATCAAGAGACGGTGGGGAACGCCACATTATGTCGTTTAAGCAACCTCCCCCCCCCTATGGTAAAAATGTTGTTTATGTGATGTTAGTTAAAATCTCATGACGCTTCTAAAGCTTCTATCAAATAGGAGGATATAAGTACATTTATATACTGTTACACACACACACACACACACACACACACACACACACACACACACACACACACACACACACACACACACACATATATATATATATATATATATATATATATATATATATATATATATATATATATATATATATATATATATAATTACACTTTATATTCTTATTCATATAATTATATTTTCACAGTACTCACATTTATTCGACCTATAGTAATTTAGTAAGTGTTTACTGGAGAATTCGTACTCCTATCTTACAGCCTTGAGAAAGTGTAAGAGTGTTTGCTTGTATTAGTGCCGACTTCATAAAAAATAAAAATGGATGCAGTGCACTATGGAATCTGTATTGTAATCAAAGGTAAGATATTAAAAAGGTCGACGGTGCGTTTTTTTTTTTTTTTTAGCGCAGTGATTAAACCACTGGACTCGCGAAGTGACAGACCCGCAATCGAGCCCAACCCCCTGGGCTTTAGAAAAGACGTCACCAGCCTCAATTTCTCATCTCCAACACCTCTGTGTCCATCCCCATAATAAGGAGTCATAGTGCCATTAAACGATAAACGAACAAAATGCAAGATAAGCATCATTACCCTCGTACATTTGGAGATACTGTTTCATCATTGATCCCTCCATCTGATCGCATACTGACTTAGCTTACTCATTATAAAAGAAGTAAAATTTCTAGGAAGGTCGCCACCATCCTTTCCTGCTTATCCTTTAGATGTTTTGCCTTAGAGATATCATACTCATCACCTGGGAGACTTGAATTCGAGACCACACGGGTGTTCAGAAATACATACACGAGGCGTTCTTGACATGAGCAAACGATATGGAGGAGGATTCCTTGATCCAAGTTTGGTTGTTGACTTTGTATTTGATACTCGGAAGGATTTTTTCTCTTACAGAGATTTCTCAAAGGTGTAATTTTTTTTTCAAAAGTAATTTTGAATTGTATTACCAAATAAGAAAAAGAAAAACTTTTCGTTAACCTCAAAGCAAGTCATCATTGGTTGGTTTTTTTTTTTTCCAATCTTCTATTTTATGCCAAAGTCTTGACGCGTATTAAAGGTAATTGTTTTGAGCATCCTACTTTGCATACGTAGGTTATATCAGTAATATATTTCATATCTTATTTCACGCTTGTTCTGAAGTATTCCGACCGTTCGTTTTACATTGTCATAAATTTGAATAATGGGCGATGCTGGAGAGGGCAGCTCAAGAAACATGACTTTAATAGTT
>JAXCGZ010000371.1:30000-42500 GCA_037179515.1 Halocaridina rubra
CTCTCTCTCTCTCTCTCTCTCTATATATATATATATATATATATATATATATATATATATATATATATATATATATATATATATATATATATCTTCAATTTGGCTAACTTTCTCGAAACTTCTTTTTCTCTGTCTATCTGTCCTGTGGGTTAACTTTCTCAAAACTATTATCTTTCTCTATTATTATCTATCTGTTCATCAATCTATCTGTTTATCTCTCTTTCACACAGGCACAACCACCCACGCATACACACACTCATATATACATACATACACGTCTCGGCATTGCAGCCTCAATATTGATTCGTCGGTGTTGGGGTGAAGGCTGAAAAAAATGCTTAGGGAAGGGAATGAAACAGGAGAGAGAGAGAATCAAGGTCATCGCGTCTTTAAGAATGAACCAAACTTTCTCCTAAGAACATTATTATATATATATTTTTTTTTATTATTTTGGCTCTTCTTTGATTTTCTTTTCTGCATATCTCTGTGTTGTATTAATTATTTATTTGTTCATATATTTAATCATTCTGGGGGACAAAATAATGTTAGATATATCGAAAATAAGAATAAAAGTGGATTTTTTTCCTTACTGAAACGTGCTTAAATTAATATGAATATTGTCATTTGGTGGCATATGTGGGGTAGCGGCTCTCTCTTATTTTCTTAACGTTTTCGTGAATGTCACAGATCTGGAGTTTATATAACTTGCTTTTCTAGGAATAAACATACACCTTCCATTGACCACGTAAGGTCTTAATACAAAATTGTATTTTATTATTATTATAATTGTTATTATTATTATTGTTATTATTATTTATTATTTGTTACTGTTATTATTATGAATAATGTTATTTTACTAGTATACAGTGACCAATATCTCCCCTCTAGGGGGGTTAGCCTCGTTATAGCACAACTCCTTTCTATTCTTTTGGCTAGACGTTTCCTACCAGAACTATCCCAGCGTATGCCTAGACTTCGCGGGAGGAATACGCAAAGGAGGGATTTTCCAAGCCCCCTCCATTCGCGTTATTATTATTATTATTATTGGTGTTGTTTTTGTTTGTTCTTATTGTTGTTGTTATATTCTGTTGTCGTTAGTGAAAGTTAGGGAATAAATTGAATACCTATTAGATATGTTCTTTAATCGTAAGTCATTATTAGGAGAATTTAAGCACCTTGGCAGTCTTGGGGGATACTTTACACTGCGTCTTTGCGTAGTGTTCACATTCAGAATTTTTGAGGTGGCGTCAGAAGTTTATTTATTTATTTGTTCATTCATTCCTATTTATAAGATATTTATTTTTTTGTTTTAATTTATCCTTGTTTACTTAATATTTAATGGTTGGTTACCTACTTACGAATACAGTTGTATTATTTTAATTTATACAGTATCCGTGTGATATATATATATATATATATATATATATATATATATATATATATATAATATATATATATATATATATATATATATAATATATATATATATATATATATATATATATATATATATATATATATATATATATATATATATATATATATATATATATATATATATATATATATATATATATATATATATATATATATATATATATATATATATATATATATATATATATACACTATGAATAATTTGTAATTAATAATTAATATGGAAAATAATGAAGTATCTCTTGGATAAAGGTTAAATCACTATCAGTAGAGCAGTGGTTATAGCACCTTGATTCTACCCAGGAGGTCCTAATATCGACTCCCTCCCCCCAGGTGATTCCAATAGATTCCCTTTATCAGAGGCACACATACGGATAGGGAACTAACTGCAGGGTGTGTGGTCGACCTTTATTAATTCAATATGCTTAAGGAGATTATTGAATGTGTGGAGATACTTGTGCAACAGTATCTTCCTATCTTTCGGGAATCGACAAGGATAGAAATACCCGTATCGTAGCTTTCTTGTTGCCAAAGCAAGTAAAGAAGTTTGTGTATTGTTACTCTGAAGTGGTATAATGAAGGGGGCGATGGAGTTTGAGTTTCTGCATGCAGCAGTAAACATCGCTTTATCGATCGCTGCTCACATCTATTCCCTCCCCCTCCCCTCGATCCTTGGGACTTCCTTGCCTCCTCCCTCAACCCCTGGCGTCATACTCATTCACTGAATACTCCTCTCTCTCTCTCTCTCTCTCTCTCTCTCTCTCTCTCTCTCTCTCTCTCTCTCTCTCTCTCTCTCTCTCTCTCTCTCTCTCTCTCTCTCTCTCTCTCTCTCTCTCTCTCTCTCTCTGGACATAAGGTACATTGGGCGGGAAGAATTGGCCATTGATTTGGTAGTATTTGTTAGTGATGCATAGACTTAGAGTAGGTTTCTAATCATGACTTAATGTCTGTGGTCGAATAATACAGGAATTCCGATATCATTAATTATAAATAGTTTCTCCGAGAGTATTTTCATATTCCAAGTGATTTGAAATATATCCAGGACTTAGTTACATAATTTTAACATTTATTTCGGTTTTCTAAACTGTTGGGGTTCTCACATTTTATCTTCGAAAGCTTGAAAATATAAATATGCTGATTAGAGCTAGCTTTTTGAGTGCTTTTTTGTTTGTTGGGTATTTTCTTGGGTACGTGTTTTTTTTTCCTACAAAGAAAACGAATGACAGGGCATTATATTAATGATGGGACTGAGTTATTTCAAAGCTTTGGAATTGACAGTTAAGTTGCATTTCCTTGTTGATGCCGTTAAACAGTCTTGGATAGTTTGAAGTCTCATCATTTCACCAGAATATTCTTCGATGAGCTATAATAATAATAATAATAATTATTATTATTATTATTATTATTATTATTATTATTATTATTATTATTATTGCAATATTATCACGATCTGTAAATATGTTCATCCATGGCGGCGTCCCCTTTGTCTTTTAGGAGCGTTTGTGGTCTTATATGTAACTGATCCCATTCTATCTGTTCTCAGCTCTTCTCTGGTTTGTTTTGTGACCAAAAGGAAAAATAATGGAGGAAGGGATGGCTAGGTCTTAGCATGCGGATCCCTTTTTGTCACCTCTTACGATAATATAAGGCATATGTCCATAGGAGTTCAGTATTTTTTTCACCACCTCTCGTTATAAGTTTGAGTATATTGTGTAGACGTGTATATATATATATATATATATATATATATATATATATAATATATATATATATATATATATATATATATATATATATATATATATATAGACTTTTTGCCTCTAAGACCCGTCTGAAGCGGAGTTCCTTATTGGTTGTGCAGGATATATGCGACAGCCAACGACTCTGAAAATTTGATTACCTATATTCGAGCGCGCGCGAGCGTGTGCGTATTTGTGCGTGCATATGTGCGTGTTTATCCCATATCATATATGTTACCGCTAACGATTCCAACCTGATAAGGTCAACACCAGCCGTGCGGACACTTGAAACGCATTTATACATCGTTAACAGAAAATATTGAAGACAAAAGGGTTTTTCACTTTATTATTTTAAGTGTTTTCACATTTGCTTACGTCAGCAAGTTGGATTTATTTAGCTCAAAAGTTAAACTGACGATGTAGAACCTCCTTCTGAGAACTCCGTTCTAAATATGTCCTCTTGGCAACATCTCCTCCCTCTATTCTTTTTCCTCTTACCTCTTCCGTTTTTTGTTCTCTCTCTCTCTCTCTCTCTCTCTCTCTCCTTACGGTGAGCTGCATTACAAGCAATTTTTCTTCCATCAAAGAAACTGCTCGCCATTGTTCTCGCATATCACAAGATGTACTCACTTTAGCTGGCTGAGTTGACTGGGGCTACCATGTGAGAGACACCGCTGCCCCACCCTCTTTATCATTTTTTAATTCATATTTCTTGTTCGTTTTTTTATTCATTTCTCATTTTGTTGTCGACAGCCTCCTCTTTTTCCATGTCTTCCACTGTGTACACATGATGCTTTCCAATACCCTCGTGGTTTCCTCTCCCATGTCCTCTTTTCCTTTTGTGTCTATTTGTTTTTATTATGTTTTTCCTTAACTACCTCCTTTGTTTTTTTCATGTTTTCTTTGTGTTTTACAGGTTAGTCTTGTTTAGATCTATGAAATATTGAGGAAATATGCCTGTATTTATTATCTGTTCGTATATTTTACGGTTTAGGTGTAGACAGACAGATAGATAATGTCTTATGGCAGAACACACGCCTCGTAGGTGAAAAAATAAGTAATGCTAATATGGCACTTGTGCCTTCAAAATATTATGCATAGATGTCCCTTATATATATAAGTAGATTACCTTTCTATCCATATACTAAAGCCATAATCCCCTTTAAAAAGGAGATAGCTCAGTCAAAAGCCCCCCCCCCCCCAAAAAAAAAAAAAAAAAAAAAACTTGACTTTGTGGGAAGAAAATACAGAGGAGGAGATTCCCAGTCTTCCTGCTTCGCCCCCATTGAGTTGACTTTTACGACATGCATGGGAACATGGAGAATATATTCTTGCCCTCTCATCAGGGGTAAGTAGGTTGTAGGAGTCTATTATTATTATTATTATTATTTATTTTATTAGATTGTTAAACAACACAACGGACAAAAAAGACATTATAGCAAACAAGCAAAGTTAGATACCTTCAACCTAAATAATAACAGGGGGAAGCAAAAGAGAAGTAGATAATAGTCCTAGAGATAGGAGAGTCCTCAGTGTTACACGTGCTCTAATGCCTGTGTGTGTGTGCATGTGTTTTATTTCAGTATTTATAGATTCAGGAAGTGAGTTATTTCATGTTTAGATGATGACAAACGCTTTGCTCTCAGATAAGGCACGTCTCTCTCTCTCTCTCTCTCTCTCTCTCTCTCTCTCTCTCTCTCTCCTCACTCACTCACTCACTCACTCACTCACTCACTCACTCACTCACTCACTCACTCACTCACTCACTCACCACACACACACACACACACACACACACACACACACACACACACGTGCTTTGTTTTGCTAGCAGAAGCAACTCAGGTTTTATTTTTTTTATTTAATTTTATTGTTTCAGTCGGTATGTTTTTGAATGATGATATATTCTGGAGTTTTTTTTATGTTATGTCTGCGGCCCCTCCGTGGTGACAAGGATAAACTATTTATACCCTCATTTTCACTGCATGTCGTAAACTGCGACTAAGAGGAATAGGGAAGCTGGGGGGGGGAGAAAGACACTCTTCCATACATATTTATTCTTTCTTTGTTGTTACAAAACCATCGAGTGTCGTCAGTTCGCTTACACAATGAAGTCTTTCTGTCTCTGTTCTATTCTTACGCTTTTTGTGTCATATGTTCTTTTTTTCCAGCAGAGCACGTGTTTAGAACATGTAGGAGACACATGTGTGCCTGTTTACCATTGAGCTTTGTCTGTCTGTATTGCCTCCACCTGACTTCCGTGTGTGCGTGAGTAAGAGAGGGATGGGGGGGGGGACGAGGTAACAAAGTTTATTTACCTTGGGAGATGTGGGGTGGAAATCGTAATTGCTGTAATTGCAGTTATTTTGATATGAAAACCCTCCATTTCCTAGTTTGAAGTTGGATGTTTGTATTTTGAAGTTTAACGTTGTAGAAGCTTGTAATTGATTATTCTCTCTCTCTCTCTCTCTCTCTCTCTCTCTCTCTCTCTCTCTCTCTCTCTCTCTCTCTCTCTCTCTCTCTCTATATATATATATATATATATATATATATATATATATATATATATATAATATATATATATATATATATATATATATATATATATATATCTTTCTCACATTCTGTTTTTTTATTAATGAAATTTTCATTTTATAAATCGAATGGTTCCTATTCCTCAAAAACATTTGCTTTATTCGACACTGTATAGAAAGGGAAGAAATACATATATTTTGCATCATGTATTAAAAATTTTTTTTTCTTAAATTATGTAAAGTTACAATTCCCATTGACTGACAACTCATAAATGTTGTTATGAAAACAGTAAATGCATAAAAAAAAACATGTTTTATGAATATATGCACACGACCATAATTCGAAGAGTCTGTGAAATCGGCCTTAGTTACCTTATAGCTCCAAGCTGTTTGCACACCGATTAAAGTGGGGACGAAATATAACATATAAAGCGCAAAAATGGAGATCTTAGAATATGTTTTCATGTTTATTATATTTCATTCATGTATATTGTTAGTCGATATATTTTTATGAATTTATTTGTTATGTATCGATTATTTACTTTGGACTCGCGCATAGTTTGTTAAATGTGACATTTAAGCAAATGTGTGTGTGTGTGTGTGTATGGTGTGTGTGTGTGTGTGTGTGTGTGTGTGTGTGTGTGTGTGTGAGAGAGAGAGAGAGAGAGAGAGAGAGAGAGAGAGAGAGAGAGAGAGAGAGAGAGAGAGAGAGAGAAAGAGAGAGAGAGAGAGAGAGCAAACAAACAGACAAACATTTATTTCCATTTTTGTACGATGGTTATTCCTCTAAAAGTAAAAGTAACTTATAAGCAGAAGACATGTAATTGAACTAATAAGTAAGAGGGTAATATTACGTACAGTTAAATTACATGTACCTTTCATAGAAAATAATAATGCTGTAATAAGTGTTAACAATAATGTTAATAATAAAGTAGTAATAATAACACTAGATACAGTATCGTTATTATCGGCATCATTACCATATTTGTTTTCCTTACAATGAGAATAATTAGTTCTTAACTTGAAGAACAGGGAAGTCGATATCAGTTTACATATAGAGAGGTTAGTTAAATCATTAAGTTTAGTTTATGTGTGAGCAGCAACTAGTTGTCCAAAAGAAAATTATATAGTTTGCCTTTGTAAGCTGTGAAGGAGGATGCATTTTTAAGATGCTCTGGAATATTGTTCCAGAGTGTTGGCCCTTTAATAGTGATCATCTTTGAACCTGCTTCTGGGTTTGTTCTGTGAATAAAGAGCTCACTGCTCTGTCTTGTGTTGGTTCCCCTTATATCCCTGACTGTTTTTAAATCAAATAGCCAGCTAGGATAATGATGGTCCAAAATTTTGTATACAAAAGAGAGAGAGTGTGATATTACAATAATACCAGGCACTAGTAAAAATAAATTTATTATTTATTGATTTCCAACATCTGTTGTCGACCTGTCGTCAAAACCCTTTAGCGGTACCGTTCCGAATGACTTCATATTTCACGCCAGAGGGTCGAAATATTTACCAGAGCGTTGATGCTTTCTTCGGTTTTAAAGTTAGCTTTGCACATATGTAATCAGAGAAAAAAAATAACATGTTCTGAACAATATTTCTATTGTATTTGGAGGAGGGTAAGATAGTCTTTATCGTAAAAGTTTTTAGATTTGATGTTTCGGAAGTGAAGATCGACCCATTTGTGGAATGCCAGAGTAAATAAAAATGTTTTTAAGTTGGTTTTAAGTATAGTGTCTGAGCATTGATCGCGTAAAGAGACAGAAAGCAGGAAATAGTCGCTACATCCGTTACGAAACACGTCGTTTTTTTACGAGTATATAGATTTCTATACCATTCAAAGTAAGTGTCTTGATCACATACGGTCTTCTTTTATAAAAATGTTTGTGTCAGATATTGCAGTGAATAATTCCTGTGTGATGAACTGACATGGTGGATTCAATATTTATGCCTCTTTTGAAGTGATCGCGAGGCAGCTCAATGACACCACAATTTTGCTCTTGTGTTTGGGGAGGATAGAATAATATAATAGGCGGCTTTCACACCGCAGTGACATGTCGCACGTGGCATGTCACGTGGCACTCTAGTTGAAAACAAACATCCGGAAATATATGAAGCCTTTCACACAAAAGTGGCGTAACGCGTCCCATGTGCCACGCCACTCCTGTGTGAAAGGTGTCATATTTTCGGATGTTCGTTTTCAACTGGCGTGCCACGTAAACCAACTGACTAACTGTTTAAGAACAGTTATGCCAGTCTTCCCGCCCAGCATCTTAGACTGCTAAATATTTAAAAAGTTTAATGATGTAGTTAAATTTCAGTAGAGATAATGAGTCTTTTTTGTGATTTTCTGTTTGTCGTTTTTCTTGCGGTTATTGTTATCATTTGTGGTCTAGTTTCTTTCTCTGAATGTTCACCATCAATAAGGAACAAAGGCTTTAGGTTTGTATATCATTAATTATGAAGTATTCATTCCTTATTCCAAGTAATGTATGAACATAGGTCACTCACTGTGTGGGGGTATGCTGAGTTCACAGCTTGTAGTATAACATGAAACAAGAATCATAGATGTATCTCAGTGTTTCTAATATTGGTAAGATAAGGCGTGGTCGAGATTTTCTGCAGTCATTTTTAATCTCATTTGTTTGCGGTTATAGTGCTAACGCATCATAATGCTGCATTGGCACAGTAAAAACCACCTTCTTGTCGTTTTTATAACTTCTAATCGTTTTTATTTGGTGAAGCGCACTCACCATAAAATGTTCCCATAAGTGTTCCTTTTTATTATTATTATTATTATTATTATTATTATTATTATTATTATTATTATTCAACAAGCAGACTTCTGTTGTAGTATTATTATATAAGAGATCTGCTTGTCAATATATTTTTTTTATAATGGAAGTCTTAGCTTTTGAGGGTACTGTTTCACCATTAGGTTAAAATTCTCGTGGATGAGATGCAGTTTATAAGAAATTTATTCTAATCCCCTTTCTGTCATTACATATGTGTCAGAAGTTGAATTTTCTATTACACAGATGTTGATGTTCAGTTTAACATTTTGGAGATCCATTAAAAAAGTAACTGGTATATTAAGTCTTGAGTTTTTGTTTATTTATCGAATATATATATATCTGTGTGTGTGTGTGTGTGTGTGTGTGTGTGTGTGTGTGTGTGTGTGTGTGTGTAATTTTGGAAGAATTCGTTAAGCTTATTACTGACATGATCAAAAGTTTTGGGTGTTATCGAGCGCAAGAGAAATATACTAACCAGGCATCTTCATTTATTTGTAATCCTCGCCATGACATCATAGTCCGAAAACAGTACATTGTAGTACGCTTCAGCTTCACCTTTCTCACCATACGGCTGAGTAGATAGTTCTCTATCTGTCAGTCGGCTGACCATGTATGAAGCTCGAGGGCCATTACATTATGGTCAGCCATGCGTTGCTTGAGCAAAGAGGTTGTCTTCCAGTGTCTTGCTAGGACTATTCTGGAAACCCTCATATTTATCCGGGCTTGGGACCGGCACTGAGCTAAGCTGGCCTGCTTAACCCAGTGGCTGGGATTCAGCTTCACCTACTGGCATATATGCAGTAACAGCTGACGCAGTTTTGGCGTATGCGAACAAAAGGTTGGAACCCTCTTCGAAAACACTCGTGAAGGTCTCTTAGTATTCAGTATTCTTCGACTTTAGTCGAATTCCTTTACAGTGAAGAAAATGGTAAGAACGTTGGGTAATGCGGTTATTTGTTTATACCTATTGGGGGAACGGGGATCCACCCACGCAAATAGGGAGAACAATTTTTTGTATAAATATTTTAAACTTGAAATTTGAAGGTTCCGTTGGCCTAGAGCGCAAACGGAAAAACTGTCTCGTCACTGTACCGTATTATATCGTTTGCGCGCGCTTCTCGTGTGTCTGCAAGTTACTGAAGTGGCAAATTAGTGATGGAGTGTGGTTGAATAGAAGAATGAGAGAGAGAGAGAGAGAGAGAGAGAGAGAGAGAGAGAGAGAGAGAGAGAGAGAGAGAGAATATGTAGGTGAGTAATAATATTCCTCTCCACGTATGCAGAGGGTGAAGTTGCACCTTAGCAGAAATATAAATTTGTAATATGTATACTCGTAAACATAGTTTTAAACTGTATCACTTGAAAACTGTTGTTGTTATTATTATTATTATTATTGCAGTGTTGTTGAGACAAGTATCTCTCTCTCTCTCTCTCTCTCTCTCTCTCTCTCTCTCTCTCTCTCACACACACACACACACACACACACACCCACGCGCATGCACACTGTTTCCTTGACCAGCATAGTTTGCAAAGTTATGGAGAAACTACTAAGAAAACACATCTCTCTTCACTTGGGCTCCTTCAACATTTTGTCAGTGAGACAACATGGCTGCAGAGAAGGCAGATCAACAATAATAAACTTATCAGAATTTAAAATGAGATAAGCCAGATATTACAAGAAAGAGTGGGCTAAGTGTAACATATTCTTAGATTTACAGAAGGCATTTAATATGTTCCCACATGGGAGACTTATTAAGAATGCTAGTAATTGGAAGAATATGTGGAAATATCCTGGAATACATAAAACTTATTTAGAGGGAACAGAGGGTTAGAGTAAGACATTTAGTGTCAGACGGTAGAACGGTTAGTAATGGGTTCCATAGGGTTCAGTTTTAGGGCCACTTTTGTTCCTTGTGTATGTAAATGACCTACTGGAGTCTTTAAATTAATTTTTTTTAATATGTTTCCAGTTAGTGCAAAGACTCTGAAGAAAGTAAAAGTCGAGAACTGTGTTAGAGAACTTCAGGAATACCAAAATGGTCTGCATGACTTGCCAGAAAAACGGCTAAAAAAATTCAGTGCCTCAGTATTTAAGGTGATGAGGATTGGTACAAGTGCAAGAAGGCTCATTCTTGTGCACTCAATATCAGGTGCAGAACTTTAAGAGTTAGAATAAGAGAGATCTAGGAGTAAAACATATTGGCAGATTTGTCTCCGGAATACATATAAATAGGCAGAGTAAGGATAGCATATGTTTTCTTACTATTACAAGTAAATGTTCAGAAATATTTATGTAACTTATGTGAGACCAAAGCTTGAAAATGCAGCTTCCTTTTGGAAGTCACACTTTAAAACACTCTTAAATAAGCTGGGAAAAGTTCAGAGACAATGTACGCAACTGGTGCCAGAAATACGCAATGTCAGTTATGAGGAGGGCTGAGGAAATTAAACTTACCTTCACTCGAAGATAGAAGATTAAGGGGGGGATATGGTGACGGTTTTTAAATTCCTTCATGGATTTGACATCGAGGATAGGCATCGATATTTTGATATGTCTGGCTCTAGAACTAGAAGTCTCAGTTTAAAACTTCGTATGAAAACTAATTTGCAGGATGTAAGGAAGAACTTTTGTAGTATAAGAAAATTTGGAATTCGCTAAACGAGGAGGTGTTTAATGCTAAGTCAGTTCATAGTTTTAAGGAGAAAGAAGTATCATTGTATATGAAAATGGAACCGACCAGGAGATAGGGTGTCACGAGCATTGGACTCTTTCTCGTAAGCACAATTAGGTAATTTGCGTAGCCCCATACCCTAGCCTATTCTCTTGGTCACTAGACTAAGTCGCCCACACCACACCAACTTAAATAGGGAAAATGTGTGTGTGCGTATTTGTAGTGTGTTTGCGCGCGCGCACACACAAATACGCACACACATTTTCCCTATTTGTCTAAGTTGGTGTGGTGTGGGCGGCTTAGTCTAGTGACCGAGAGAGTAGGCTAAGGTATGGGTCTACGCCCAAACTATGTCCCACAGACCTTCTTATTCCCTGTTGCTGGTGTTTACATTGTTGAATTCGTGTGTATGTCTGTCTTTGTATTTTTTTTTTTTTAAGTTTAGGCCTTCGAAAGGCTCTATAATTGTTTTCAGTTAATTTTTGTTTACTGGCATGATCAAGGGCGACATATTCCGTATGATCATGATTTTCTACATGCCCTTCTGTTCCTGACAAAGCGACTTGCTTGTAGCCGCAATGAAACTGCGATTAGCGTGATATTTTGTTACTCAGAAATATTTTAATTTTCTTTTGCTTTGATAATTGATTTGTTTACTAATTATTTTCCTTATTTATTCATGATCCATCAGACTGCAATCAAACCCACATTTGAGCGTTAGGAAGGGTATCCAGCCTTCATACCCCAGCTCCAGCCAGTATTCACCCTCTTCACTGGGATTGATAGTGACAAAGCAGTAAATAGATTTATCCATGATTGATCCTATTTTAACGAAAAAAAAAATGACTGATTCAAGGCAACTGCTTGACTTTGATACTGTACCTTTGTTAAGGTGTTCCTTTTTTGCTTTTCATACAATAAGTTAATTGTAATCTATCGATAATGTTAGATATTCAGTGTTGTTTCAGAGATGGGTGCCATTTGATGTGTGTGTGTGTGTGTGTGTGTGTGTGTGTGTGTGAGAGAGAGAGAGAGAGAGAGAGAGAGAGAGAGAGAGAGAGAGAGAGGTTGGTATTCGTGGCTGATAATCACATACCACTAACGGGTCAGCATCGTTTGGCTGAAAGAGAGAGAGAGAGAGAGAGAGAGAGAGAGAGAGAGAGAGAGAGAGAGAGAGAGAGAGAGAGGATGGCTTCCTGGGTAGTCTGAATACTTAACGTCCATATTAACCTACATATGAACATCGTGGTGCTTAGAAAAAACCTGAGACGCACAGATTAGGGGAAAAAAAAAAAAAAAAACTTGTCTGGCAGGCTTAATAGAGTA
>JAXCGZ010000371.1:47500-60000 GCA_037179515.1 Halocaridina rubra
AACGAGTACATCATTTGATGTGTAGGATACAGACATGATTATTGCAAGTATTTTGTCTACAGTCGTGATTATACAAAAGTATGTGATGCACACTTTAAATGTAATTAAAATAAACAAAATGATAGAAATTATCGGGGATTAAGGTAAGTATTTCCGGAAATCATATATGATTTCTCAATAGGTATTCAAATCAGTGGTGGGTTTCCATGTGGATTTTCAAGGTATTATGGAAAAGCGCTTTGCTAATCTGGTGCAATTAGAAATGTTCATTGATTGGACATATTCGTTGAACTTAAAAATAAATATAAATAGCCCTCATTTCTAGCAGTCAACATGAGAGCGAAAATATTTGCTATGACGTTATTGTTTAGGTTTCCTTGAGTTAGATCAGGTATATCTTATTTGTTGTAAATATTAACATAGATTATTTTCTGAACTTGGAGATGACACACTATTGTAGAACCAACCTTATTGAGATCGCATTCGGTATTTGAATATCACGCACAGTGAGTTCCCTCTGGATATTAGGTTTTAGATCCAGGATTATTTTCATTCACAGTTGTCTATTTTACCTAATATTTACCATTTTTCGTCCCCCTCCCCCCCCCCTCTCTCTCTCTCTCTCTCTCTCTCTCTCTCTCTCTCTCTCTCTCTCTCTCTCTCTCTCTCTCTCTCTCTCTCTCTCTCTCTCTCCTCTCCACACACACACACACACACACACACACACACACACACGCTCTCATAGCCCCAATCTCTTCCATTTTGTTAGGCCGGTGAACTAATTCAAGTACCGTACAAAATTAGACGTGAACTGTCATTGATTTAGCAATTTTTTTTTAGGTTATTTTTTTGTCTATAGGCTGCAGTGCCTGCTTATTTTTTTTTTTTTTTTTTTTTATTCAGATAACTGTACATGGGGACATGTGCACATGGGCACTCCCAGTCATATTGCAGTTGATAACATTACAATCTATGTGGTTATGTATAAATAACATACTAATAGAATTTGCAATTAATTTAAAATATCATAGCAAGTAATTAATAATAAAATATAGTGTAATAATTGAAGAGTACTTGAAGAGTAATCATTGTGACAATATTTTCAATAGCCCTTGTTGAGTGCTATCATTTAAATTCATTTTTACTTTTCAACAGTACTACTGCAGACAATTTGAAGCAGATATAGAATAACAATTTTCAGGTTAGAATAATAAGTAGGTACATACATATATATATACACACACATACATACACACACACATATATATATATATATATATATATATATATATATATATATATATATATATATATATATATATACATGCATGCATTAATTAGATGAGCAATAGAAACACCACTGGGGCTTCATAGTCATACATATCGGGGGGGGGGGGGGGAGAGGAGAGAGAGAGAGAGAGAGAGAGAGAGAGAGAGAGAGAGAGAGGAGAGAGAGAGAGAGAGAGTTTGTGGTATTCATTTCAGCAAAAGGAGTTATTCGTGCTTACTACAGATAAAGACACATCCATGCATACTCATACACATCATTGTCATCTGAGGGTTATTGTTTGCAACATTTCCAAAAATGACATAATATTTGTCTATGTGTAAAGTATTCAATACAACTCACATTATCACACTATTTCTCAACCTAAATGCTTCTTGCGATGTTGTTAGTTAAACTCTGCTACTGTTTACTTGTATAAATGTTTGGGATAATTTATATGCCCAAAGCCACACTTCAGTAGCTTACTGTGGCAGGCATCCGCCCGAAGGATCGTAGTGGTTGCGCGTCTTTCGTGGCACCCCCACTCAGGTCACCATGCTCTTTGAGTACTATTAGTTATGTGTTAGGTCACGATATTTTTATTCTATCGACGGCAAATACGCTCTTCGCTTATTTCTCATAAAAATAGATAACGACTAGGTTCGCCGCGAAACACCTGTCTCATGATACGAATATTCCTGAATAATCGTCTGGGTAAATTTATTGCATAGTGACAAAGTTATTGTTGACTGATGTTAATTACCAGAAGAGAGAAAGAGAGAAGAGAATGTGTTTATTCGTCATTACCTCGGGCTTGGGCGTGTTTTGAATATCTTCAAACATCATGAATAGATGCGCTGAGTGTCATTGACCCATCCCTTAAAATGTATTTTGATATGTATGTAGACGAGTATTTAGGCTGAAAAGCAGGTAATTTTTGCGCAAGTGTATGTATGAGAACAGAGCTCAGCTGCAGAAGAATATGAAACTACAGAGTGCCGATATCTTTAAGATTTTATTTTGGTTTGTACATTACATTCGGAAAGATCTCATCAGTGTTGTTCCCTTTTCCTTCGTAGCTGTCGTCTGTTCATCTGCCTGTCACTTGTTCACATTTTCGTGGTGCATGTATGTATATTTGGTAGTCACCGTGGCTCAGGCGATAGCGTCTGCGACTCTGAGGCGTCAGGTCCAGGGTTCGCGCCCCGTCACGGTCTGAGCTAAGCAAGGGCATGCACTCAGGGTAACGATTACACCTGGCAAAGCAAGTCTTTCGCAAGAAGGCAACCGTCCTAGCCCTTGGTTGAAAAGGGAGTCCGTGACGTAAAACCGGAACGAACGAACATGTATGTATATTTGGATGCGTAGATTCCAAAGTGTGTAACTAGTGTAAATTTGTTATATTCCATTTTCTTTTTAAATTGCCTAGAAATATTGAGAGAGTTTACCCACATGGATTGTGTGCGATCTTTCTTAGTATCAGATTAAGATCGAATCGAGTCAGTAACTGCGAAAGACCCCGTGAATCATATTTTCTTGTTGTTGTTGTTGCTATGTTGGTGTAAAAGGAAATAGTTGATGAGTCATAAAAGACGGAAGAGGATACAATCTGTATTGTTGTTAACTTTGTCCAAATTCATAAACGTTTCCTTGAGATTTTTAATGCTTGATGTCATCTTAAACAACAATGTTATTAAAAGAATGTAGGACCACCCTATTCTTTAACGCTTTTATAATCATTTGCAACACCATTTATATCCGTATTTAATTAACTATTTATTATTCTTTACGAAGCTATTGTTTTATAAGTCTGTTACCAAAGGAGCTCCTGGCGGGGTTGAATACTGTCCCGAGAAACCCACCCGCAGATCTGGACAGTGAGCGCACAGTGTGTTTTGTGGTCCGAGGTTTGGTTAATGGAAGGTAACTGTTGTTGTTATGTTCTTCATTTGACATTGGGACTATTGTATTGTGTGAAGAGGAATTTGTGGCTGTAGAAAAATGAGATTTGATGATGGGAATATTCATTGAGCAGACGAGGTTGTTGCCCATTGTGGATATATTTTTTTGTCCTTTTCTTTTCAGTTTATATCTTTTTCCCTTGATCGTCAGGACTATTCAGCTTTACTATAGAAGTTTGGCTTTATTACCTGGTTTACCATTAGTGATAGACATATTAGAGTCATTATATGAGATATGTTACGAATACTTTCATCTTTACATTTGACTTTGCTATCATTGGTAGTTATGCATGCCGTTTGTCAGTAAGCGAAAATGGCCATGTCGTTTGAGAAAGATAAAAAGAGATTATAGAGCAGTATCCTTTTTGACTAACCACGAACTAAGAAATTCCTTAGATATCTTTATGCACCCACTTTCTTAAGGGAGGGCAATAATAACTAACAAAGGAGATGTTATCCCTCTGTTGATCTCCCCTCTTGCTCTGTCAGGAGCTTATCGATTAAGATTTTGTCAAATTGCTCATGCTAGTATGAGTAATGCATGTAAAAGGTCTTTATGGAACATTTTTATATTAGAGTTATGCCCAGGGATTAACTTATGCTCTTCTAGTGGTTGTATCCATGCAGGAAAGAGACCAGTGTTTTTTATTTGTTATTTATTTTATATTTATTGATGTACTTTTATTTTCATATCTTGATATATTTTTATTTTTATTTATACTTTTTCATCTTTGTTTGTTACTGTTTTGTATTGAATGGTTCATTAATGCACAAATATATTTATAAATGAAATGCTAAGTTAATGTGTTATATATATATATATATATATATATATATATATATATATATATATATATATATATATATATATATATATATATATGTGTGTGTGTGTGTGTGTGTGCGTGTGTGTGTGTATATATATATATATATATATATATATATATATATATATATATATATATATATATATATATATGCATTATATATATATATATATATATATATATATATATATATATATATATATATATATATATATATTCGTTGTTCTCTTTAATGGGCTTATCCTACCATATATATATATATATATATATATATATATATATATATATATATATATATATATATATATATATATATATATTCGTTGTTCTCTTTAATGGGCTTTTCCTACCATATATATATATATATATATATATATATATATATATATATATATATATATATATATATATATAGAGAGAGAGAGAGAGAGAGAGAGAGAGAGAGAGAGAGAGAGAGAGAGAGAGAGAGAGAGATATTCTCTTTACTGTTTTTTTACTCTGGGAAAGGGGGGGATCTTCTAATTCATTTTTATTCCCAGCATTGATTGATCTCTGCAATCACACGCATGGCAGAGTTCATCACTAGATAGTTAGATATAAATGAAAAATAGAAATTAAACCTTAAAAATAAGTAAATAAATTAGTAAAGCGTGAAATAGACTTCTGAATTTAGCGGTCCACTTTCGAAAGTTCTTCATGTTATAACTTTTTAATTAAAAAAAAAAAGTCATTGTATATGTTCAGCTTTAATGTGTTTGTCTATGACCGATTTTAAATGCATCAGCAGAACTTCATGTTGTATTTATCTCTTTGGATCTGTTATAAAATGTATTGATATTTTAATTCATTTTTATTTTCAAGAGTGAAGTTTATTTACGTGTGTCGTTATGTATTATTTTAAAACTTCTTTTTATTTAATTATTATTATTATTATTATTATTATTATTATTATTATTATTATTATTGTTATTATAAGTTATATTTTTTTTTACTTTCAGGTAAGAGGAAGGTCGTAAATTACTGTCTATATTTCCTGAGATAGATGAAACAGTAAATGCAAGCTGCGCTCATCTGTAAGTCGTACATTTATATGGTAAGTTTTCCCATAAACTTCAGTGATCATCATCATATGAATTGATTTATGGTATATTCAAAGGCGTTGTAATGCTTTGTGTTGTCATAGCAGGCGTCAACATTTGTTTACCCTTTGAGTTAGGCCCGATTTCTTAAACAGTGTAAACCTAGGATACCATATTGTTAGTTAGCTAGACACACACAAATGGATTTCATAAACGCATCTGACGCGGTTCTGTGTATGGCTAGGATCCCGCACGGGATCCTAGCCATACACAGAACCGCGTCAGATGCGTTTATGAAATCCATTTCTGTGTATCTAGCTAACTAACAATATGGTATTCTAGGTTTACACTGTAAGTAATCGGGCCTTAGTGAGATTTGCTCTCTATTCAATTATTTTCAGGCTAATAAAATATTTGTTTAGGGCGAATTGGCATTGTGTCCATATTAAATATGTTATTATTAGTCTCGTCTAAGTGAGATATGTGTATTGAGTGAATCCTTCAGAGATCAACAGTCAAATTGACAAATTCTGTGTGAAATAAAAGTCCTGAGAAAAATTATGCAAAATTTCCCCTGATAATATTGAAATCGAATACATTTTTTTTTAACACATATTCTATATGATCAGTATAAAACTCGCTACCAAAATGCAATCGTATATACATATTAGAAACTGTTTTAATTATAGTATGTTTTGAGAATTGAGCAAATCTGGATTGAAATCCAAACTGCACTCATTCATTGTTTACCAAATCCTGCAGCCAATTTTGTATACACGTCATATGATAAGCAACACTTTCCAAAGTATCTGGTTCACCTACAACCGTTCCTTTTCTTTCTGTCTAGCTGTCTTTTCCATGCCATCCTCTCATTGATTACAAATAGGTAGGAGTAGCTGTGGATATTGTAACCTAAGTTTTCAGTGGAGCTAATACTCATGCAATTGAAGGAGATTGAGTGGTATTTGGACCTTATAAGGAAAGGCAGCTCTCATATATGGCGCAGCTGCTTCAAGATCTCGCTTTTACGCTTTTGATTAATTTGGTGATTCTAATCACTTGGGAGTGATCCCCAATTTTTATTACCTGGCATCTGAGTCCTTGGAAAAACTGGGACTAAATAACTCATCTCCTTGAGGTTGGCGCAGGAAGAGGTGTATTCTCTCAGATGGCTTTAATTTTTTTTTTATGAGTGTGATACCGGAACAGGTGTCACAAGAACAAGGCGGAGTTGAGGTAATGATACACAAAGGGAAAGGCCAAACTGATAAAATAGTCAAAGTACTAAGGACCTAGAGATATGGAGGATTAGGTCCTGAGATGACGATAGATCTTCTTTTTGTAGGAAGATAGGTCATAAGAATTTGGAAAGACAAAGGAGGAAGAGAGTTCCAGAGTCTGGAGGTAGATGGGAAGAAGCAGTCATTGCACCGACCAATTTGCAAGCTACAAATCTCCACACAGTACCTTTGAGACGATGCCACTTGGCGAGTGTTACACGGCCTCGACAGTAGGGGAGGGATGCAACTCCCCAACTCATGAGAGTGGTGATGGAAGTAGTAGTGATAGAAAAGAGAAAGGGATGTTACCTTCCGTCGAAGAGAGAGAGAATCCAGATTAGAAGAAGAAAAGGATCTTAATGAGTCTGACTGCCTTAGATTCGACCCTATCAAAGAGATTAGTATAAGAAGAAGCACCCCAGGTGTGTGAGCAGTATTCTAAGCAGGGACGGATAAGATCTTTATAGATTTTAAGTAAATGTAAAGAGGAAAAGTAATGACGAAAACGAAACAGAACCCCCAATTTTTTGGATGCAGATTTAGAAATTTGGATTATGTGATTCCTTCAAGACAAGTTAGAGGCTATATGGATTCCTAATATATTGATAGAATTAAGAGGGTAAATTTCGTTAGTTTCGAAGACAATAGGAGGAGAAGAAGATAAAGAGATAGCCAGAAACTGTGTCTTGGAGGCATTAAATTTATCTAAATTTTAGGTGTCCCACTCAGATACCCTCTGCAAATCGGAGTTGAGAGTAGAAGAAAGAGTGATACAAGACTGATTACGAGCAGCAGATGAGGGTTGTGAAGAAAAAGCAGAAGTAAAGTGAAGGGTAGAATCGTCAGCAAAGGCGTGGAGAGGAGAGGAAGATGGGGATTGTAGAAGATCATTGATGAAAAGAAGGAACAGAGTAGGTGAAAGAACAAGAGCCTTGTGGAACACCATTGGCAACATGGAATGGGCTAGATGATGCACCATCAACAACTACAGGTATAAAATGGTCAGAAAGAAAACTGGAAAGCAGAGAACAGAGAGGAGGGGTAAAGCCATAGGCAATGAGTTTGGCTAACAGAACCTTATGCCAGACTCTGTCAAAAGCCTTAGATATATCAAGAATGACAACAAAGGATTCCCCATAGTTCGTCAGAGAAGATGACCATACATGAGTAAGATAGGACAGGAGGTCACCTGTAGATCTTACCTTTTGGAAGCCGTATTGGTGATCGGAGATAAGTGAGTTAGATTCAAGGCGTTTTAAGAAGTGAGCATTGAGCAAAGTTACGAAAACTTTAGCAATAGAGGAGGTTAGTGCAATAGGTCAGTAGTTTGAAGGAATAGAGTGGTCACCCTTCTTAGGAACAGGTTGAACTAGAGCATGCTTCCAAGATGAAGGACAGAAGGCGAAAAAGACAGCAAAGCACAGGAGTGAGTTCATCTGCAAACTCCCTAAGGAACCTTGCTGGGATACCATCAGGACCAGGTGCCTTGTTCGTCTTTAGCGAGCGAAGAACATTATGAACTTTGCATGAAGGGAGGATAAGGGAGGGCATCGGGTTAGAGAGGGGTAACGATTGAGGGATAGGTGCACTGGAATCGTTTATGGAAGAGTTGGCAGAAAAATGAGAGACAAAGAGAGTGGCTTTGTCAGTGGGAGAGCAAACTATAGAACCATCAGAATGAATGAGAAGGGGAAAGCTTGAGTTACAGAAATTTTTGGAGAGGTTTTTGGCAAAGGACCAGAAACATTTGTCAGTGGCAGAGGTGTTAAGGCCATCAACTTTCCTTCTTATAAAGGAAGCCTTAGACCTACGAATCTGAGCAGTACAGCGATTCCTAGCTACAATAAAAGCATAGCGAGTTGAATTAGAAGGTGAGGCTTGGTAAAACCGGTGTGCCCGATTCCTGACCTGAATAGCCATGGAGCAGGCTCGGTTAAACCAACGTTTAGGAGGAGAAAAAGTTTTTGTAGAGGAGGGGATGTAGTCCTCCATTCCCGAGGTTATGATCTAGGCAACTTTTAGGGATACCTGATAAGGGTTGTGGGACCGAAAGCAGTAGTCATCCCATGGGAAGTTAAAGAGGAAGTTACGCAAATATACACGTTGGGTACGCTCAGAGTGCCAAAGACAGTGCTGAGTAGGAGGGATTGGTGGAGGGGGAAAATGGAAGAGATTGAGATCATAGAGTGGTCAGATTTGCCAGGAGGGGAAAGCACAACATGAGAGTAGTTTGATGGGTTAGAAGTAATAAATAGGTCAAGAGTGTTGGCTGCATGTTCGTGTCGATCGGGAACACGAGTAGGATGTTTGATAATTTGCTCCAGGTCGTGAGTAATAAAAAAGGAAGGGCCTCAGTTCCTCCTTTTTTTTTTTTTTAAATAATAATAATAATAATAATTGCGCGTTTTTAGTTCAGACTTTAAACTTTATCTGTAGAGCGAGTGTTATAGTATATAAGAAGTTTGTTATAGAACAGTCACCTGAGAGAGAGAAAAAGTACAATATAATTTTTTAAGATATATACGGTAGGTAGGAATAACGAGTAGCAAAGGGCGTAAAAATTGTCATCGGAAAAAGAGAGAGAGAGAGATCCTGTGTACCTTTCCAACAGTATTATAGTAGCCTAATGGCAATGATGCCATCACAGACCAGCATATTGCTAGTCAGTGATGTAACAAAGTCAGGGTCTGTGTTTAATGGTTATTTGCATTGGTTGATGAGGAACCTCACAGGTATTAAAGCATGATTAGACGATTATTTTTAATTCTGACTTTGGGATGGGAACATTCCAAGTAGCCTGGGTTAATAATAATAATTAGAGTACTCCGAATTGTAGTTGTATCTGGTATCGTAAACTTGTTAGCAACTTTTGCACTTAAAGAAGCGCATTTTTCACTCATTTATGCGAGCCGAGTTCGATATACATACACGTGATAATGAGAAGGCAAAAGTATCAAGGAAAACCTTCTCGTCTCTCCCCTTCCCTTGGAAGGGGAGAGACTGGAAAATTATATGAGCGCTTACACAATGAGTAGTTTCTCAAGGACTCCACTGGTATTATTGTTAGTTATTATTATTATTAATTATTATTATTATTATTATTATTATTATTATATATATTAATATATAATATATATATATATATATATATATATATATATATATATTATATATATAATGTGGCCACCGTGGCTCAAGCGGTAGCGTCCGCGACTTTGAGGCGTCTGGTCGAGAGTTCGCGGTCTGAGGTTAGCAAGGGCATGCACTCAGGGTAGCGATTACATATGCCAAAACAAGTCCTCTGCAGGAAGGCAACCGTCCTAGCCCTTGGTAGAAAAGGGAGTCCGTGACGTAAAACCGAAACAACATAACAATATGTATATTATATATATATATATATATATATATATATATATATATATTATATACACACACACACATACAATAGCCCCATTCCCCCTTGTAAGGGGGTAGCTGAGCCAAGGAACACGAATTCCCCACACCCCAAAACACGCCTCAATCACTCCTTTGATGTCTTTAGGGATAAAGGGTCACCGCAATTCCTCCTCATCGTCCTTCTCAGGTCAGGCGCAGGGTAGGTGGGTAAGATATTCTGCAGTGAGGGCCGACACCTCACACACAAAATGTTTTTCTAATTATCGAGATTATTATTGACGTGCATAACGACGTACCAGTCAGTATTTTTGGCTTCGAGATATTTTAATTTTTACTATATATTATTTCGGTAATTTAGTGGGCATGGCTCCCATTCTGTGGGTCTCGAGTTCCTCTCTCCCAATATATAAAAAGATTCTTACACATCAGTATTTGTATATATGTTACGTGATCTGGCAAAATAAAACTTCATAAAACTATAAATGTGTTTGTTTTATGTGGAGTGGTGGGAGACATATTAGTTTATAGTAGAGACATTGTAAGGACCCGAATATTTACTCTTGCTCAGAAATCCATTATTAGATTCTCTCTCTCTCTCTCTCTCTCTCTCTCTCTCTCTCTCCTCTCTCTCTCTCTCTCTCTCTCTCTCTCTCTCTCTCTCTCTCTCTCTCAACACATACGCACGCACAGATATACATACATAGTTACATGCTTACAAGGCATACACACACACACACACACACACACACACACACACACACACACACACACACACACACACACACACACACACACACACATATATAGATAGATAGATAGATAGATAGATAGGTAGCTTTACAATTATATATTGACAGGTGTTTGGTTATGATAATAATTATAATAATAATGATAGTAGAAATAGTAATCTTTTCATCGTTTATAGACTCGTACAGCATAAATATTTATACCCCCACGACGTTGCACGTTGCCTGTGCCCTTTGGCCATGGTCATGCACTCCATCTTCATGGCTCTTTGCCCAGGATATCAACGAGGAGATGAGGACACAGCTAAAATAAATGATCATTGCCTTTATAAGGAGGAACGACCTTCAGTATGCTAAACACTTCTGCTTGTACATTACCCCCCTTCCTTCACACTTTGCCCCTGTGCACACACGTACACACACCACACACACATACACACAAACACACACACGCGCACGCACACACACACAACACAAACATAAATCCCTGTATATAATGTCAGATACCAAGGTCCATTAAAGTTAATTTCTTTTTTTGAATGAATATGGTATATAAAGACGACAATTACTGGATAATCTGCCTGTCTTCTCATTTTATAACGGTTGATTCATACTCAGAAAGAAAAAGTCACTGATGATGGGATTGCCAGTTCCTATCTTTCGGTCTTCTCCCTTTTAGTAGCCTCCTACCACACGTAGGGAAAACCGGGGCTGCATATCTCCCTAGCCATCATCGATATCCCGTTCATTCACCTACATACAAGAAATACGAAATCAGAATGTTCCTCGCCTAGCGGTCATGGTGTGTGTGTGTGCGTATATATATATATATATATATATATATATATATATATATATATATATATATATATATATATATATATATATATATATATATATATATATATATATATATATAACAGCGTGTGTGTAAATATCTCCGGTAGAAATTCGTGGGTTCTATAATGTTGTCATTCAAATTTAATAATAAGAAAGTTAAAAATCGTTGTTAAGCAAGTTGGAAGTTAATAAGTTTGAGAATGTAACTTTGTTACGCCTTTGTCCTTGATAGGGAGCTACGCATCGTCAGCGCGTTTGCTTTCTAAATGGAGAGAGAGAGAGAGAGAGAGAGAGAGAGAGAGAGAGAGAGAGAGAGAGAGAGAGAGAGAGATAGAGAGAGAGAGAGAGAATATTCCTTCATTGGTATATAGTCCTTGAAATTAAAGAAACTACATTTTTGGGGCTTTATCAAAGACTTATTAATTCATTTCTCTCTCTCTCTCTCCTCTCTCTCTCTCTCTCTCTCCTCTCTCTCTCTCTCTCTCTCTCTCTCTCTCTCTCTCTCTCTCTCTCTCTCATGTCTGTAGGTCTGCAAGTTATATTTCACGGTAGTTAATTTTTTTTTAAATTATTTCACTTGAAGCTCTATTATACATGTATAAAAGCAAGCATTGCCCCATTTAAAAATCTGTTTTTCAATGCTTGTTCATATATATATATATATATATATATATATATATATATATATATATATATATATATATATATATATATATATATATATATATCTCCAAGCACGCGAACATGAAAAAATACAAAATGCCCAACTCTCCCTCTCCAACATTTTTTTTCTTTCTTTCTTTTATGTGGCCCAAAAATACTAAAATCAAGAATTTCCGTTTATCGATTAATGTTCTCTACTGGACATGTTTTGTTCTTTGATCCTTTAGTTAGTCTTTTCAGTTGTTTACGTTACATTGCTTTCTCTCTCTCTCTCTCTCTCTCTCTCTCTCTCTCTCTCTCTCCTCTCTCTCTCTCTCTCTCTCTCTCTCTCTCTCTCTCTCTCTCTCTCTCTCTCTCTCTCTCTCTCTCTCTCTCTCCTCTCTCTCTCTCTCTCTCACACACACACACACATGAATGAATGTCTCACTATTTTTCTTCATC
>JAXCGZ010000371.1:65000-77170 GCA_037179515.1 Halocaridina rubra
CTAGTCACCCTTTGAACTATCATATTCTGTTTTGCCAGGAGGATGAAATCATCTGTAACAGAAAAATTCACCCTTTTAATTTTTTTTCTCTCTCATTATCATGATTATTCCTTTTAGTAGCCTCCTATAACTCGCAGGATATGTTAATGCATATTTTTACAGTGTATATATATATATATATATATATATATATATATATATATATATATATATATATATATATATATATTGAGAATCTACGTATGACAGATTTTAGACTAAGATTTTTACTTTTCCCTTCTGCGTCTTCTGCTGCTCCTGCTGCGTAGTTGTTGTCTTATACTTTGCCAAGGCCCTTTTTATTCTTCACCTCCTCTTGCTTCCTCAACAGGTGAGGAGATAGTAAGTGTCATCGGCAGTAATATGGATGGGGGGGGGGTTGCCTGAAGGGCTTTCTTTATGGCTAATGAAGTTTACCTTCCGTAATGAGAATTTGGATTTGTAGTCAAGAGGAAATGGTATGTCAATGTATGGGAGAGTATGAAATGGGATTTTCTTAATTTGTATTTTTGTAATTATTTTAGCTATATTATTGAGTACCATAGAAAAGCCTGATATTGTTTCATCCTCTTCGACCTCTTCGTTAAATGATTATCCAAATTACCCATATACAGTTTTTACATTTTTGTTACTGTTGGTATTGTTTTTTGTTGATGATGATATTATTATTATCATTATTATTATTATTATTATTATTATTATTATTATTATTATTATTATTATTATTATTATTGTTATTATTAGCATTAATTGTAGTAGTAGCAGTAATAGTAGAAGTAGTAGTAGTAGTAGTAGTAGTAGTAGTAGTAGTAGTAATAATATTAGTAGCTGTAGTAGTGTGCTATATTGCATATCTGTATAGTAAGTTTTCTGTAGTCGATTTAGTGTAAGATATTAGTCATTATAGCAGCCTAGACACTGTAGAAAAGTTTTACAGGTGCTTTTGAGTAGGTCTCCCATTGATATGAAATTTTTCTGCCCTATTACTTAGATAGCTTCAGTTCTCCGAGGCGATTTCTATAGCTTTTCGCCCATCTGTCTTATTGTGGCCGCTGTCAACTCGGCTGTCTTAGAGAGTGAATGCAACGTTAGGTGTGAGAGGTCAAGATCAATGTCTTCACGAGTTCGTGCCTCTTTGAAGGGCAAATATGCCCATTTCGCTGGGCTGACGAAAAATAAAACGAAATAAACAAGATTACTTTTCCTCGCATTATTTTCGAGAAGGTGAAAGGAAGAACCCTAAAAATTAAAATGAAAAGTTTCTTTCCTCTTTAAAAACAAAAGAAGAAGAAGAAAAGAGATGAGGAAAAAGATTGAATCCGTCTGTTGTGGAGAGGTAGTTGTGCTCCTCTCGTGTGTGTTGTTAACAAGAAAACTGGATGAGATTTGGCAATATATTCTCATATACCAGAGGAGGTCGTCCTTGGCGATCTGGAATCTATATTAGTGATGTTATCTGAGACTGCAGAGAAGAAGAAAATAAGGGAGTGCCTTTGTGATGAAACATAATGTATATTATGCGATGAAGAAGAAGAAGAAGAAGAAGAAGCAGCAGGGCAACAGCAGTAACCTGAACGCTGCCAATGAATCTGGAGGGGAACGAACGTGGAAACAGATGGAATGAAAATGAGGAATGTATAAGAACAACAAAAGATTTCTGAAGAAAGGGGAAACGCATATATGCATTTACACATTGCGCAAGTTTTCGGGGATTACCGATAATATATAAAAGCCCAGCCAAGAGTAATATGAAACTGATCCATAGAAAAAAGGAGCCTGTAAAAATTACGGAATATTATAGGAGGAACGACGAGAATATATATATATATATATATATATATATATATATATATATATATATATATATATATATATATATATATATATATATATATATATAAAATGGGATGAGCATTAGAAATGAGGTATGTTAACAAGAAGTTTTCGTCGTTCGTTATGTAAGAGGGTTCCAGCCCTGTTCACTGGAAGAAATGTATCCTCTGGAAGAGATCTAGAGATAGCATGGTTGACTGAGGGAGACCTTACGCTATTTTTCTTAAATGGTGATTTATTCATATACTTATTTATATTTGTTTAGGTCAATCGATATTTATTTCATATGCCAAAAAATCCCTTGTAGAAATATATATGCTAATGATATATTATATACTATACACTTTTTTCGTGTTTTACTTTTTGTAGGCTCTTCACAAAGTATTATTAACACGTTTGTGTTATATGCAAATTGCACATTTAAAAATGTGATATTCTTTGAATGTTCAGCAATTCGTAGATACAGGTTTCTTCTAATATTTTAGCAAAGGTGTAAATAGAAACTGTTACCTCATCTTAGTACCTGTAGCTATTTATAAACCTCATATTCATTGTACCATATGGCGTAGTATCAGTATATATATATCGCCTACCGAACAAATAGATTTCTTGTGGGTGTATAAAATACCCTGTTAAAACGAAATCAAATCACATCAGTCATAAGTTCCTGTTCAGATGAAGCAGCGACTGGTGTCTCAAAGATTAGATTTTTCAGGATCACCAAAAAAAGATTTCAAGTAACTTACGTCTTTTCTTAAATACCAATCATTAGTCTTAGCATGTACAGTGAAAGTACATATTGTTAGTGGTATCAACGCTTTTTCACATTGCGGTTATCCATTGGGACTGACATTCATCAGATTTCCGTTGTGATTGAAGCTTCTTACAACACAATGCCGATGTTTGTGCGTGCGCGTGCAGAATATGTCTGAAACTCGGTAATGCCTTCTGTGTTATGCAAATGTTAAGTATATAGGAATATGGAAAGTGGAGATCAAGGCCCGATTTCTTAAACAGTGTAAACCTAGGATACCATATTGTTAGTTAGCTAGACACACACAAATGGATTTCATAAACGCATCTGACGCGGTTCTGGGTATGACTAGGATCCCCCCTTGGGGGGATCCTAGCCATACACAGAACCGCGTCAGCTGCGTTTATGAAATCCATTTGTGTGGATCCTAGCCATACACAGAACCGCATCAGATGCGTTTATGAAATCCATTTGTGTGTGTCTAGGTAACTAACAATATGGTATCCTAGGTTTACACATTTTAAGAAATCGGGCCAAAGCGATACATTAGGGATTGCTGGTGTCGTGTTATTAAGGTATTCGCTATATTATAGGTTATTGATAACTGTTAAATGTGACTATGTAAAGTGTTTAGGACTCGGTCAAACTGGTTTGAACTGTTGCAGGGCTATGGTCTGAGGTTAGCAAGGACATGCACTCAGGGTAAGGATTACATCTGCCAAAACATGTCCTTTGCAAGAAGGCAACCGTCCTAGCCCTTAGTAGAAAAGGGAGTTCGTGACGTAAAACCGGAACATTAAAGCCTGTCTCAAGTCGCCAAATCTGTCATGCTCAGAGATCATCCATAGAGAGAATCAGAACTGTCTTTAGATAGTCATACCCATACATCGCCACACTGCCATTTTTTCACATTTCAGCTGTTTGTACGTTTATTTCCTCCAATGTTACTCCTGTATGTAAGTGACTGTGTGTGCACGCATGTATATGAAATTGTATGCATTTTAGCATAATAAAATATTTTCTTTTTTCTTTTTATTTTCTTGTTGCGTCTTTAGGGCGTTTTCCTTTGAAGGCTGTTGTGATGACGTAGCTATTTGTAAAACGCAGGTGCTACCATCTAATGAGAAAGGGATAAAAATAAGTAGAAGGGGGGGGGGGTTATAAGAAGCACATTCATTCAGGGTGATGATGATGCTGAAAAAGTCATTCAAATTGAAAAGAAGAGCTAATTGCTCATGGAAGAACGGAAGGATGCGTTTTTTTTTTTTAATTTGAAAAAGGCTTTTTTTTTACTTTTATTATATATATATATATATATATATATAATATATATATATATATATATATATATATATATATATATATTATTTTTTTTTTTTATTTTTTTTTCTGTGTGATTACCTAATTGTGATTACCTAATTGTGTTTACGGGAAAGAGCCCAAAGCTCGTATCTTCCCGTCTCCTCATCGGTTCCATTTTAGACTTAGTGATACTTATCGTACCTGTCCTTAAAACTATGGATTGAGATAGCATTAACTACCTCCTCGCTTAGCCAATTCCAATTATCAACTACTCTTACACTGAAAAAGTATTTCCTTACATCCTGCAAAGAACTTTTCTTACGAAGCTTCAAACTATGACCTCTAGTTCTAGAGCCAGCCATATCGAAATATCGATCCCTATCCACTCTATCATAACCATGAAGGAATTTCAAGACTGTCACCATATCCCCCCTTACTCTTCTAGCTTCGAGTGATGGCAAGTCTAATTCCCTCAGCCTCTCATCATAACCGAGATTGCGTATTTCTGGCACCAGTTTCGTGGCATGTCTTTGAACTTTTTCAAGCTTAGCTATGTGCTTTTTCAAGTGCGGATTCCAAAAGGGGGCTGCATATTCGAGTTTTGGCCTCACATAGGTTACATAAATATTTCTGAACATTTCCTTGTCCATGTGCCTGAAGGCTACCCTTACATTTGATAAGAATGCATATGCTGCCCTTACTATGCCATTTATATGTATTTCTGGAGACAAATCTGCCAGTATGTTTACTCCTAGATCTCTCTCATTTTCTGTCTCTTGAAGTTGTACTCCAGCCACCGAGTAGTCAAGCTTGGGCCTTCTTGCACTTGTACCCATTCTCATTACCTTACATTTTGAGGTATTGAATTTCATTAGCCACTTTTCTGACCACTCATGCAGATTATTTAGATCCTCCTGAAGTTCTCTACCATTGTTCTCGTTTTTTACTTTCTTCACAATCTTTGCATCATCTGCAAACATATTCATGAATGAATTTACAGACTCTGGTAGGTCATTTACTTATACAAGGAACAAAAGTGGCCCTAAAACTGAACCCTGTGGAACTCCACTACTAACTCTTCTCCATTCAGACACTGAGTGTCTTACTCTAACCCTCTGTTCCCTTCCTTCTAAGTAAGTTTTTATCCATTCCAAGACATTTCCACCTATTCTAGCCATTGATTGCAGCTTCCTAATAAGTCTCCCATGTGGAACAGTGTCAAACGCTTTCTGGAAGTCTAGGAATATGCAATCTGCCCAGCCCTCTCTTTCCTGTAAGATTTGGCTTACCTCATCATAAAATTCTAATAAGTTTGTTACTGTTGATCTACCTTCTCTGAAGCCATGTTGCCTCACTGACAAAAAGTTGAAGGATTCCAAGTGAAGAGAGATATGTTTCCTTAGTAGTTTCTCCATAACTTTGCAAACTATGCTGGTCAAGGAAACTGGTCTATAGTTCAGAGCCGTAGCCCTCCTTCCCTTTTTGAAGATAGGTATCACATTTGCTTGTTTCCAGCATCTTGGAATCTCCCCCGACTCCAGTGACTCCTTAAATATGATACTTAGTGCCACTGATATTGTGTTTGCGCATTTTTTAAGCACATGAGGGGATATGTCATCAGGACCTGTAGCTTTATGAACATCTAAATCCATCAGCGCTTTGCATACCTCTGTGGCTGTAAGGTTGATGTTCTCTAATACTGGCCCTTGAGCTTCTATCACTGCAATCTGAGGGGGTGGGGTATTTTCTACTGTAAATACTGACTGAAACTCCTTGTTCAATTCTTTGCAGATCTCTTCGTCCGTCTCAGTGATGCTTCCATCCGCTCTCTTTAGCCTTAAAACCTGTTCTTTTACCTTCGGTTTTCTTCTGATAAAGCTGTGGAAAAGCTTGGGATTTTCTTTAGCCTTCCTGGTGATGTCCCTCTCATAATCTCTCTCTGCCTCTCTCCTTTTACTTAGGTAGTCATATCTTGCTCTTTTGTAGGTTTGCCAGGCATTTATGTTTTTTCTCCTCCTATACCTTTTCCAGTATTTGTCTCTCCACTCCTTAGCTCTTTTACACCCATTATCGAACCATTTCTCTCTGGCATGAATTACACCTACTTTGGTGACAGGTATGCAGCAATCTACTATCTTCCCATATTTCTCACAAAAGATGTCATACATTTCTTGTACAGATTTGTTGTAAAATAAGGTTCTCCAGTCAATAACTGCAAAAAGCTCATTCATTTTGATGTAATCTCCTTTCCGATAGTTCCTCCTCATGTCCTCAGTGTATGTGTATGTATATATCTATGTATTAGGTTTTCTTGTATATTATAATAATAATAATAATAACAACAATAATAATAATAATAATAATAATAATAATAATAATAATAATAATAATAATGACAGTTGTCCAATAAAACCCAAAAGAAATATAAGTATATACAATTTGTATTTAGGGTACAGTAAATTGGTCCTTAGACTTTCGGAGACTACTGCCTCCATCAACAATGGTGGTTAAACTGATTTAAAAGTTGTTGATGGAGGCAGTAGCCTCCGCAAATCTAGGGACCAATTTACTGTACCCTAAATACATACTGTATATACTTACACCTTTTGGGTTTTTTATTGGACAACCTTCATTTGTCGTCCACGTTCTTCAGGCTGCTGCTTTCAAATAATAATATTGATAATAATAATAGATTCTTTTTTTTAAGTATTGATAGAATAAATGCATTGCAATAACGCATTTTTACATGTCTTCAAAATCTACCTTTCTTGTCGGGAATCAAACCCGGGAATTCTAGTCTAGAATGCCACAGCTTTGTCCACTGTACCACAGAGATGGCACAGTGGACTAAACTGTGACATTCTAGCATAAGAGTTCCCAAGTTCGATTCCCGACAAGTAAGATGGATTATTTGAAGACATTATTGTTGTTATTTTTATTGTTATGATTATTATTATTATTATTTGAAGACATTATTATTATTATTATTTTTATTATTATTAGTAGTAGTAGTAATAGTATTGTAAGTGCTATAGCAGTAGTTATTATTATTATTATTATTTATTATTATTATTATTATTATTATTATTATTATTATTTATTATTGTTGTTGTTGTTGTTGTGTTATGCTCGTATTGTTTTTAGTTATGACATTTTTACTTTCGACTTAACATGTATAAAAATCAACATATCAGATTCATGTTTATAATCATGTCAATTGCAAATTATTTTCAAGATTGTGTCTGGCATGATTTGAAAGTAGTAACGAACTCCCACATTTATTTTCTTCCTATGCCTTGAAATGGATTATATATATATATATATATATATATATATATATATATATATATATATATATATATATATATATATATATATATATGATTGTGACACCAGGACAGGCAAAATCTTAAATAAATCTACCCTCACTAAGCCTGGGTACTAAGAAAACATAGACACAGAGATGGGGAGTATTGTGACGTGTCAGATGTGAGGGGATAATAAAAGGGATCATAAGACATGTAACGAATATCCAAGAATATTCGGTGTTGATGTAGGCATAGAAAGAGAACCGTCACTGAAGGAAGACTTAACATCAAACTGTCCTGGACAGTCTTATTTAAGTCCACAAGACCCTTCAGCTGTAGGATCGGATTATTCTTTTTGGTAATCAGATTGCAGAAAGTTTAAATCTAGAATAATTTCAAAACGCTAGAAATAGGAGATTTGGAGTTATGTTAATAATATTGAAAAGAATCAAGTTTTGTGTGTGTGTATATAAGAAGTAGTGATCTCGTCAAGAATGCCACAGGAATGGTTTATGAAAGCGATGTATGACGCAGGAGCTGTTTTTGATGCTGTGGCAGAGAGAAGATGCCAAGATTCCTCTTATTGCAGAGACGATCACCTTCCGAGATTATATTTTGTTTATTTATTTATTTTTATTAATATATTTTTATTTGGTTTATCTTTTGTGTGTGTGTGTGTGTGTGTGTGTGTGTGTGTGTGTGTTTGTGTATGGATGGCTTAGATGGGTGACAGAACGGTGGTCACACTAAAAACGATATCTCGGGAGTGTGTATATCGAGTTATTTATTTTAAGTGCTCTTGAAGTGTTTCCTTATTGTATCGTTTGAAAGTTACGACACTGTTTTTACCTTTCACACGTGTCGTTATGATGAAATCACTGGATCCAGATAAGGTGGTACGTAGTGTGACCACAGTTAGTAAGGTAAGGTAAGCGTGAGTAGATGAGTTACTGGAATGTGAGGTATTTGAAACTCTTAACAGAGAATCATATATACATTAGGTAGTTAGAAGTACCCACAACTTACTTCTTACAAGTCTTATAACTAAAACGGTATTTTTTCCTCTCGAAAATGAGTGATTGACAGAATGACTGCAAATGAGAATATTTGTATGTGAAGTATATATTTTTTTTATTATTGTTATTGTTAGTGGTACAGTACTGGAGATATATTCTTTACCCAGTAGTCTCATTGTATAAAAAGGTTGTATATACTTCAGTGACTAGGTAGACCTAAACCTGCTAAAAAGGCTTATGGAGAGGTTGAAGGTAGAGGCTCTCTTCGCTTTCCTTATCTAAATCCGAAGACAGAAGAGAACATTAAGTGTTAGTTTATGCTGGCATTCAGTCGAGATACCTTGCATATCAGTGATATGGTCCTAAGAGGCAGAGAAAAAAAAATGGCTTTGATTTCTCTCCAGGAAAATGGCCACTTGTTTATTTGTTCTTGGTATCTTGTGAGCTCAGAAGAACTTGACTGGGGAGTTTTTGTGTATTTTTAATATTATTATAAGATTTTAGTAGTAGTAGTGTTATTTTTTTTTTTTTTTTTTTTTTTTTTTTTTTTTTTTTTTTTTGATGGGTGGTAGGGTGGTTTAGGAGGTTATTTATTTCGTATATTTACTTTGTTTACGATGCGGCCCTTGAAGGTAACTGGATTTTTTGCCGGTAGATTTCCTTATTCGGTCTGGTCGAGGTCCTACATAAGGTGTCAGGAAAATACCTAGAAATAGATTCTAAGATTATTATTATTATTATTATTATTATTATTATTATTATTATTACTCTAGGAATAATGGCAACTCCATCCTCCTTGAAAATATATTTTTGTTATAAAATAGCTGGAGAGGGGGTGAGGAGTGGCAGGGTAGGATGAAGCTTTAATGTCTCCCAATTTTCGTTTTGGTGTGACTTTATTATTATTATTATTATTATTATTATTATTATTGTTATTATTATTATTATTTTTATTATTATTATTATTATTGTGAAGATGTAACCAATCAGGACAAACATTCTATTCACTAGTTGATACATCTGATAATTAATAATCATTATTATGACACCAAGGCTTGTGTCTGAAACTACCATGCTAGGCCCAGTATTTACCCTCAGTATTTTAATACTCGACTTTATATTTAATGTGCGGTTATTTGACTCGACACAAGTATTCGATCGCTCATTGGTGGAAAGGCTGGGGGATTAAGGAAGACTGCATCTTCCATTGGGTATAAGCTTGATTGAGGGAGGAGCAATGTAGACGGGAGAAAAATATTACAGCTTTACATTTTATATCGATATTTTGGGCTTAAATTTGTCTTAGTTATTAATACTAATATTCATATACAAGAACTGTTTATGCCAAAAGGAAGGATTCTGGGATAATACTTTCAGAATGGTTGCATCACTATTGGAAAAGTTTAAGGAAGATAAGATTTACTTGATATGAATATGACCTCTTGGAATACCTAGTTGTTGATAATAGATTTATTTTTATAAGGTATAGGGTTGAGACAGTTGATAATAATATAAGTTGTAATAATCATAATAACAGTAATGGTAATAATGCATGCTCATCTTGAAGCCATTGGAACAATCTGTTGTTATTATATTATTATTATTATTATTATTATTATTATTAGTATCATCTCTGTTATTATTATTTATTGTTATTATTATTTATTGCAATTATTATTGATAATAATAATAATAATAATAATAATAATAATAATAATAATAATAATAATAATAATAATTCGGTTTTTACGTCACGGACTCCCTTTTCTACCAAGGGCTAGGACGGTTGCCTTCTTGCGAAGGACTTGTTTTGACAGATGTAATCCTTACCCTGAGTGCATGCCCTTACTAACCTCAGACCGTGACGGGGCTTGAACCCTCGACCTGACGCCTCAGAGTCGCGGACGCTATCGCTTAAGCCACGGTGACTACTACTACTACTACTACTACTACTAATAATAATAATAATAATAATAATTCTTTACGTAATCTAGAATGCCTATAATATTTTTAGACGTCATATTTAATGATAATAATAACTTCTCTGTGATAGATGTCGTCAGCCAGCTTGATCTACATACAGCTACGAAGGTGACATCCAATTAGTCTTAAATGATGACCTTGCAAACTTATTAATAGTAGGAAAATTAGGTTTTTGACCTCGTCCCAAAAAATAGTGAAATAATATTTGCCAGATAAAATAAATGATTTAGTAAATAGCAAAAAATCGAATAAAGTTGTATAAAAAAGAGGTATCGTACTTTTTCCTTTTTTTTAATTTTTTTTTTGTTCCTTTGAAATGCTGTATCCCTCCCTCCCCCAGTAATTGCAAATTTAATAACGAGTTGGCTATAAAGATTCAAGCAATATACCTTCCCTCCTTTTTTAATTATCGCATGGTTATTAAAAGTAAAATTATATATCCAGCCTCTCTCCCGTTTTGTTGCAAAGGGCATCGGTTTTTATCTAACTTAAAGGTTGTGTTTTTGTATTTAATCCACTGATATTTATGTCTTTCTTTACAGGTAAAGAGTAGGGCTTCATGCAATTAACTGCGTAGGTGTCTGTGAGTATGATTGTACTGTATATATTTTCTATATTATATTAGATATAAAGTCCAGTGGTTTGAAACCGAGTGTTCAAACCAGGTGATGTTTGTCTCATTGCAAACGACATGTAGCTTCTGCTCTCTAATCATGTTGTAATAAGTCAGTGCACGTGAAGTAAGTTTGGTATTCTCTAATAGTGTTATTACTGATATCACAGAAAGCAAAGTGACGAGATCAATACTTAATGGTAATATGCAATGTATTGCGAACCACGGAAGTAAATGATTTGAAAATAGAGTGAATTAACACATATATGTAATAAAGTTATTTTAGAGCCTGTTGGGGTAAGGTTATAACAACCTTCATGGCAGTTTTGTTAAGGGAAATATATATCTTCAAATTATTATGTTGAGGACTTTAACAGTTTGAAGAAAATCTACCCCTGTGTATTTTGAACTGCGGCCTTCGAAATCCTGAGCTCAGACTGAGTGGCAGTAAAGCAATCCTCGTATTAGCAGTGTGTACTTATCAGCGTGTAGCTGAGGGCGTACACCATTTACAACCCGTCTCATGGAAGACACTTTTCAATATTTTACCTCTTTGAATGGGGCAGCACCTGCGCTCCTTTCAGCGTCGGGATTTTGCTCTTAACACTATTGCCATGATTGTTATCATGGTCATTTTATGGAGGGAAAAAAATAATATATATATATATATATATATATATATATATATATATATATATATATATATATATATATATATATATAATATGTAACCATATAATGACAATCTTAATTGAAAAATGAAATGTAAATATACTTAATTTTTTAGGTTAAAGTATATTAAATATTAGTCTGTTTTATGGACGCGAAATATTTTTTTTTTTTCGTGTGCGTCGCTTTAATATGTATTTAAGAAAAACTTAGCCGCAGTAAATGTTTATATTATTGTTTAAAGGAGTGTGTTATTCTTCGACTTTATTTTAGTACTTATGTTTTATGTATTGTAGATTTGGTTTCTTACTATGTCGTATACTTAATTTGTGTGCATTCTGTATATTTGGCGTCCATATCCTCCATATATTCTTTCTTTGATTGTATTTTTATTTTTATTGAATAGTTTTCGATTATCATAATCGCGGTTCGTTAGTCGTCTTTGGGTGTGCGAACACCATTTTCTCTTTGTCAGATGATTTGTTCGCTGGCTGAGCACTCTCTGGAGTGGCTTCTTTGATCCGATTTCTTAAACAGTGTAAACTTAGGATACCATATGGTTAGTTAGCTAGACACACAAATGGATTTCATAAACGCATCTGACGCGGTTCTGTGTATGGCTAGGATCCCCCCCATGGGGGGGATCCTAGCCA
>JAXCGZ010000372.1:0-5000 GCA_037179515.1 Halocaridina rubra
CTGATGGTATGGTATACATGGAAAGCCTGACATTGCAAAAGGAACATTGGTGCTTGAACCTCAGAGGGTGGGCAATATACAGAAAATATACTGCCTCAATCATGTTTGATTACACACTAGCAATCATCCACAATGAGTGCTTTATATAAAAATGAGGGGGTAAAAAAAGTCATACAGCAACATAAAAAATTGGCATGTATTAGCATGTGTTCTAGTGCCCACTTTGTTTTAAAACAAGCCAGTTGAATTTTAATTCAATTTTGGCGTCGACCGGGCACAGTTTATATTCTTGAGTGATGACGCAAACCACCCTTAAGGGGTTAAAGCATTGAAAAGATGAAGTAAGACAAGCCAGAAGACATATTAAGATTCGATTGCTTTAAGGATTATTAATACCAAAAGTAATGTATGCCACTGCATGCTACATACAAAATATAAGTGAAAAGAAAAATGCTGATCTTGATATTATGTGCCAGAGCAAAATTGTTTTAAGTTGATTCAATATAAAATGGTGATACTGTATATTGATATCTCGGTGCATAAATTGATAGAAAAGGAAAGTAACTGAAAAAACTACAGAGTACTCTCTTACCTCTTTTTGTACATTACGGAGAGTATTAAGAGCTTCAACATCATGTGGATTATCTTGAAGCTTCCTCATGGCACTTAATCGTGATGAGACAATCTGCGAGATGTCTACGGACTGAAAAGAAAGAGAAGGAGTGTATTATTCTTTCAAAGTTGGCACTGTCTACCACAGAATCCAGCAAAAACACCATATAAAAAGTATATATATATATATATATATATATATATATATATATATATATATATATATATATATATATATATATATATATATATATATATATATATATATATATACAGTTATCCCCCCATTATCGCGGTAGTTCGGTTCCGGGGCCCGGCGCGAGACAGGAAAACCGCGAAGTAGGATCAGCCTATATGTACATAGATATTTTAATTTATTTTTACGTTCACACTGTATTAACCAGGGGTGTGCAACCTTTTTTCCCAAAGGGCCACTAGTCACGACTCTGTTGGTATGGAGGGCCACATAACCTTACTATTTCATGCTATTTACTACGATCGAAGACATATTATGTGAGATTATACTAATAAAGATAGATAATTAGTTTGTTACTGATTTTATTTAAGTTGGGATCACAAAAATAAGAATTGTCTGAAACAAAAGTATTTTCCTTACTATAAATGAGCAAATGAAAGGCTACCGTACCTTATTATTATAATGTACAAACATAAATAATTACTTATTATTGGTTAACTGGGATCATTAACATAAGAATTATCAAACACAGACATTTTCCTAATCATTAATGAGCAAATGAAAGGCTACCCTAGTGAGATGGTTGATGTTGCATTTGGAACACCAACTTATCAATATCAGGCTGTATGGATGATGTGGCTACACGTAGGGTACATTCCAAATGTTCATCAGTAAGTAAAGACCTATGCTTGTTTTTAACTAGATTCATTTTTGAAAAAAGCTGCTCACATACATATGTGCTACCAAACACTGCCATCATTTTCCTTGCATGAGCAGAGAGTTTTGGATACACTGTTACTGATACATGCTTCTTATAAAACTGGTATACTGAACTATCATCAAACTTCTTTCTTAGTTCATCATGGCACCGTAGTTCAATTATTTCCATCTGTATGTCCTCGGGAATTGCTGCCACATCCACAGAAAAAGGAGAAGCAAAGACTTCAATGGCTTGTGAATGTTTCCTGAGGTCACCAAATCTTTCTGAAAATTCCTCTCGTAAGACTGCCAATTTGTCACCATACTTCTGATACTGAGGGTTGCTAGTGTCATGGTTTTTCAGTGTAGGAAAGTGGGCTGGGTTTTGGTTTCTGATTTGTGACTCCCACAGACGCAATTTTATCTGGAAGCCTTTGATCAGTGAGAACATCTCATTTATTAGTTGATCTTTTCCTTGAAGTCTAACATTCAGTGCACTAAGATGATCAGTTATATCTACTGAAAATGCTAAATCACTTCTCCATTCCTTATGTCTCAATTCAGGGATAGCAATACCTTTCATATCTAAGAACAGCGCAATTTCTTCCAAAAGGTCATATGCTCTCTTCAACATTCCTGCTTTGCTTAGCCACCTTACCTCACAAAAATACTTCACATCACTGTACTCTGCATCAATGTTTGCCATTAACTGCTGAAACTCGCGGCGATTTAGACCTCTTGACCTAATGAAATTGACAGCTTTCACGAGAATATTAGTCATATGCTGAAAGTTTATTGTCTTCGCACATAAAGCTTCCTGGTGTATGATACAATGCAGGACAATAAGTGAACCGAAGTCAATATTTTGAGACCCCATTCTAGTCTTCAGTAATCCAACAACCCCATTTCTCTGACCAGACATCGCAGGTGCACCATCTGTTGTAATGGAAACTAAATTAGTGTAGTCCAGTCCAAACCTTGCCAATGCTTTTTCCAATTCATCAAAAATAGATTGTCCTGTTGTGGTCCCCTTCATGCTTTGTAGTGAAGCCATTTCCTCTGTAATATTATAGTCATTGTCAACTCCCCTAATATACACAGCCAGTTGTGCAGCGTCTGCAGTGTCACAACTCTCATCAAGAGCAACAGAGTATGAAGAAAAAGCACTAACTCGCTTGGCAATTGTACTTTCAATATTCCTTGAAAGACTGTCTATTCTTCTAGCAACAATATATCTTGAAAGGCTTATGTTTTCAACTAGTTTCTTTTTGTCAGGAAACATATTGTCTGAGGCTACACACAAACATTCTTTAACTACCTCACCATCAGAATAGGGCTTGAGTCTTTTTGCAAGGATTTGACTAATCAAAAAGCTTGTTTTGAGAGATGCATCATATTCCTTAAGTTTCTTTGTAAACACTGACTGTTGTCCTTTCAGAGATTTCTGCAAGAATTTTTTTTTCTTTGCGTGCTTCACCTGTCATATTTTCATATTCTTTGAGCTTTGTGATGTAGTGTCTTTTGATGTTATATTCTTTTAAAACAGAAATGGTTTCATGGCACACAAGGCACAATGCTTTCCCCCCTGATTGTATGCATAAATATTGTTCAGTCCATTTCTCTTGAAAACTCCGGTTTTCATCTGAAATCTTGTGTTTTTTACTCGTAGAAGCCATTATTAGTGCAATAAGATCTCTCCTGCTGAGCAAAATATATAATAGGAAAAAGTTAACTTTAAATTAAAGACTAACTCTAATTAAGTTGTTTATGTTGCAGTTTTGTGATTGGCTTTAGAAAACTTGCAAGCAAAACATTTTGAGAATTATATATTTCTGCTGAAAATGTGGTATTAATTATATTGCAATCTATTACATTTTTCTTAATTAAAGGCTTTAATTAAGAATAATGTAATAGATTGCAATATAATTAGTACCAAATTTCAGCAGAAATATATAATTCTTAAAATGTTTTGCTTGCAAGTTTTCTAAAGCCAATCACAAAACTGCAACATAAACAACTTAGTTAGAGTTAGACTTAGAATACCGGTAATCACAAATCAACCACAACAAATGAAGCACACTGATTTCACCACTTGAGTCTGAGATAAACTGAGAACTATATTAATTCCTGTACGGCTGTACTGCAAAGCATAGCAGTGTAAAAAGTGTAAACATCCAACCTTAAAAATAATGATCGTTTCGGTGTTTACAATGATCTTAAAAGGGGTTACTGATAACAATGACCCCTCGTTCCATGGTTAGTGAGGAAGGGTTGTTGATGAAAACACGAGAGAGAGAGAAAGAGAAAAAGAGAGAGAGAGAGAGAGAGAGAGAGAGAGGAGAGAGAGAGAGAGAGAGAGAGAGAGAGAGAGAGAGAGAGAGAGAGAGAGAGAGAGAGAGAGAGAGAGAGAGAGAGTGTGTGTTAGTTGTTGGAATATTCAGTTCGAGGCGCTCTCTCTCTCTGTGGGCCGCACTATAGCTTATTTATTTTTAGGAGAAAGGGCCGCAATGAAAGCCTTTGAGGGATGCATGCGGCCCTTGGGCCGCAGGTTGCACACCCCTGGACTATAAACCCTCCCTGTACTGTTAACAAACCACCCTTTACTTCATAAATAACAGCATGCAACGTAAATTTATATGAAAGTGATAGATAAAATTACGGTGAATGAAGAGGTAATTATATGACATACTCATGTACATAGGTATTTTACAATAATAATTTGCCCCCTCAAAAACCGCGATACAGTGAAAACACGAACCAAGAAACGCGATACAGCGAGGGATCACTGTGTGTGTGTATATATATATATATATATATATATATATATATATATATATATATATATATATATATATATATATATATATATATATATATATATATATATATATATATATATATATAATACCACATTTGTAAAATAACTGGGTCTCAGATATAGGTTGCTGTTAGACAGAATAATACCAAACTAATGCCTAAACATATTCACTAAAAATTTTCAGGTTTCCTTAGTTGATCTAAGCCCTACAGTGCATTGCTACTGTGTAAAACAGAGATATCTTGCAATTAATTCCAAATCCACTGCATAGGTCTGAAAGTATTAGATGTCAAAACCACTCACTGTCATGTTGTCCCTCAATTCCATTCTTAATGAGCTTCATCTCTTAACAAGTAGTAAATCTATCTTACATATCTTCTACACCAGATTTCATTATTCATCATCCTCTCCTTAATGCAACTGAAAATATATTTCTAGATACTGTATGGTGTTCTCAATGCTCATTTAATCTGATGTTCAATGTACTATATATTAATTTAGTAAGTCATATTACTTCAGGTACTGGATAAAATATTATTTTACTATTATCCATAAAAGTTGCTCTACTTAGAAATAGAATGAAATTATAATATATATATATATATATATATATATATATATATATATATATATATATATATATATATATATATATATATATACACTCAGCTCGCA
>JAXCGZ010000372.1:10000-40000 GCA_037179515.1 Halocaridina rubra
AAATGTATGTTACGTCATCATCACCTCATTCACCGTAATTTTATCTATCACTTTCATAAAAATTTACGTTGCGTGCTGTTATTTATAATGCAAAGGGTGTTTTTTTTAACAGTGCATGGAGGGTTTATACAGTTCGTAAACGAAAAAGTAATTGTAAATGAGTATGTGTCACGTCATCATCACCTCATTCATCGTAATTTTATCTATCACTTTCATAAAAAATTACGTTGCTTGCTATTATTTATAATGTAAAGGGTGTTTTTTTAACAGTGCAGGGAGGGTTTATACAGTACGTAAACGAAAAAATAATTGTAAATGAGTATGTATGTCACGTCATTATCACCTCATTCACCGTAATTTTATCTATTACTTTCATAAAAATTTATGTTGCTTGCTGTTATTTATAATGTAAAGGGTGTTTTTTTAACAGTGCAGGGAGGGTTTATACAGTACGTAAACGAAAAAATAATTGTAAATGAGTATGTATGTCACGTCATTATCACCTCATTCACCGTAATTTTATCTATCACTTTCATAAAAATTTACATTGCTTGCTGTTATTTATAATGTAAAGGGTGCTTTTTTAACAGTGCAGGGAGGGTTTATACAGTACATAAACGTAAAAATAATTGTAAATGAGTATGTATGTCACGTCATTATCACCTCATTCACCGTAATTTTATCTATCACTTTCATAAAAACTTACGTTGCTTGCTGTTATTTATAATGTAAAGGGTGTTTTTTTAACAGTGCAGGGATGGTTTATACAGTACGTAAACGAAAAAATAATTATAAATGAGTATGTATGTCACGTCATCATCACATTCACGGAAAGTTTTCCTATCACTTTCATAAAAATTTACGTTGCTTTCTGTTATCTATAATGCTAAGGGTGTTTTTTTAACAGTGCAGGGAGGGTTTACACAGTACGTAAACGAAAAAATAATTGTAAATGAGTATGTATGTCATGTCATTATCACCTCATTCACCGTAATTTTATCTATCTCTTTCATAAAAATTTACGTTGCTAGCTGTTATTTATAATGTAAAGGGTGTTTTTTAACAGTGCAGGGAGGGTTTATACAGTGTAAACGTAAAAATATATTAAAATATCTATGTACATATAGGCGGATCCTACCTCGCGGATTTCCTGGTTCGTGCCGGGTCCCAGAACCGAACTACCGCGATAAGTGAGGCAACACTGTATATATATATATATATATATATATATATATATATATATATATATATATATATATATATATATATATATATATATATATATATATATATATTTTTTAAAGGTGTTCCTACTTCGCGGAAATTCACCTATCGCGGCCGGTCCCAGAACCGAACCCCCCTCGATAAACGAGGGTGTACTATATATATATATATATATATATATATATATATATATATATATATATATATATATATATATATATATATATATATATATATATATATATATATATATATATATATATATATATATAACTCATATTTTAGCCCTGTCTGGGACTCGAACCTAAGACACATAAATACTGTGCCAAGGCTTTATCAACTACACCACTGAAGGTCTAAAAGAGAAACAAATCTTACAGCTTAACTGCTATACTAAAGAATGAATGGTTTCTATCCGAATGCCATCTTGTTCCCATTGAAATTTCTTCTAACTTCACTCGTGGCTTTGTTTTTCGCATTTAATTCGAATTTCAGCTATATAGGTATTAACAATAATCAAATAAATACATTACCATATGTGAAAACATGAATCAGATTTTACCCCTGACCAAGACTCGAACCTTACAGCTTAACTGCTATACTTGGAATGAACGCATTCTCTCTGAATACCACTTTGTTCATATTACCGATCCTCCTAACCTCATTTGTGGCTTTGTTTTTCATATTTAAGTCTCAGCTATATAGGTATTAACAATAATCAAATAAATACATTACCATATGCGAAAACATGAATCATATTTTACCCGACTGGGACTTGAACCTAAGACACAAGATGCTATCAACTACACCACTGAAGGTCTAAAGGAAAAACAAATCTTAATGCTTAACTGCTATACTAGGAACACATTCTATCTGAATGACAATCTGTTCATATTACAGTTTTATCTAACTTCACTCATGGCTTTGTTTTTCGCATTTAATTCGAATCTCAGCCATATAGGCATTAATAATAATCAAGTAAACACATTACCATATGTGAAAACATGAATCATATTTTACCCCTGAACAGGACTCAAACCTAAGACACATGAATGCTGTGCCAAGGCGCTATCAACTACACCACTGAAGGTTTAAAAGAAAAACAAACCTTACTAGCTTAACTGCTATACTAGGAATGAACGCATTTTTATCTCTAATGTCACTCTGTTCATATTACAGTTTCTTATAACCTCACTCATGGCTTTATTTTTTGCATTTAATTCAAATCTCAGCTATATAGGTATTAACAATAAGCAAAGAAACACATTGGCATATGTGAAAACATGAATCATATTTCACCCTTGACTCGGACTCGAACCTAAGACACATAAATACTGTGCCAAGGCGCTATCAACTACACCACTGAAGGTCTACAAGAAAAACAAATCTTACAGCTTATTTCCTATACTACGAATGAATAACTACTATCTGAATGCCACTCAGTTCATATTACAGTTTCTCCTAACCTCACTTATGGCTTTGTTTTTTGCATTTAATTTGAATCTCAGCTATATAGCTATATAGGTCTTAACAATAATCAAATAAACACATTACATTATTTGAAAACATGAATCATATTTTACCCCTGACCGGGACTTGAACCTAAGACACATAAATGTGTGACAAGGTACTATCAACTACACCACTAAAGGTCTGTAAGAGAAACAAACATTTAGTTTGAATCTCAGCTATATAGGTATTAACAATAAGCAAATAAACATATTACATTATTTGAAAACAAGAATCATATTTTATCCCTGACCGGGACTCGAACCTAAGACATAAATGTGTGACAAGGTGCTATCAACTACACCACTGAAGGTCTATAAGAGAAACAAACCTTACAGCTTAACTGCTATACTAGGAATGAACGCATTCTATCTGCATGCCACTCTGTTCATATTGGAGTATCTCCTAATCTCCGTGGCTTTGTTTTTCACATTTAATTCGTATCTCAGCTATAAAGGTATTAATAGTAATCATATAAACATATTACCATATATGAAAACATGAATTATATTTTACCCATGACTGGTACTCAAACCAAAGACACATAAATGCTCTGCCAAGGCGCTATTAAGTGCACCTCTGAAGGTCTAAATGAGAAACAAGCCTTACAGCTTAAGTGCTATACTAGGAATGAACGCATTCTATCTGAATGACACTCTGTTAATATTACAGTTTCTCTTAACCTCACTCATGGGTTTGTTTTTTGCATTTAATTAGAATCTCAGCTATGTAGGTATTAACAATAATCAAATAAACATCTTACCATATGTTAAAACATGAATTATATTTTATCCCTGACTGGGACTCGAACCTAATACATAAATGCTCTGCCAAGGCGCTATCAACCACACCATTGAAGGTCTAAAAGAGAAACAATCCTTACAACTTAGCTGCTATATTTGGAAAGAACACATTTTTTTTTTTTTGGGGTGACACCAGGACAGGCCAAAAAAATAAAATAAAAGAAAACAGCCCCCATCAAGCCTGGGCACGAAGAATATTTTAAGTAAAAAGTAAAAGAGATAGAGAGTGTAATGACTTGTCAAAAGTGAGGGGATAATAAGAGGTGTGTAATGAATATCTAAGAATATTCAGTGTTGATGTAGGCATAAAAAATAACTGTAACTGAAGGAAGACTTAACATCGAACTGTCCTGGACAGTCCTATTTAAGTTTAAAAATCCTTCAGCGGCTAGTGCAATGGGCCAACTTACTACATATTAAATCCCGATACAAGCATGAAACAGCACTCCAAGCAGCGACCGCTAGCCAATTTAGAAACTTACGTAGTGTCACCCAATGTTCCAAACTGCATTCCGTGCAGCGGAGGTTCACATTTCAACATGTCCAAATGTATTGTGTACTATTTGAGTAATTAAATAGCTTAATTAGATTTGTTCTTAAATAATTTTGTCAATGCTTACTAGTTATATATTGCAAATGTGAATACTTAATTTAGATTTTTTGACTTTCATTACAATGCTTATTATAAGGAACATATTTTTCTTTTATCAGTTTTTTTGCATAGTAATTTTGATATTCCTGTAATCTGTTTAGATAATTATATGAGATTGTGATAGTTTCATAACTTAGTTCATTAGATAGTTCTGCCCCATTTTCTTTTTGTAAAATAATGATAGTAAAAAAAATTATAAGGCTATCATGAAAGTAGTTATGCTTAGTCCGAAATATTGGATATATTTCTGAGTGGGGGTGGGGGTGTCGTATGGCATATCATAGATGCCTATAGCCTCACACGGCATTTCATAGAAGCCTACAGCCGCTAGAGGGCAGAGGGCGAACTCAGATACCCGCCGCCACCAGGACTGGCCTACAGAGCCCGAGTTAGTCAGAAGCCAGTCTTTGCCAGGGGCAGAAGTCACGTCCATAGTTTTTTGTGTTTTTTAAGTTTGACACCGGGACAGGCAGAAACTGCCCTCATCAATAAAGGCCCGGGCTCGAGAAACTATCAAGACGAAGGAAAAGAAAAAGGTTAAGGGCAAGGTAGAGATGAGGCAATGTCACACAAAGGAATACGACAGACAGAAAAAAACAGACAAAGTACAGAAGACCCAGAGATATGGAGGACTAGGCTCTGAGATGTCAATATATCTGCTTTTAGAAGGATGAAAGGCCATAAGAATTAGGAAAGACAGAAGGAGGAAGAGAGTTCCAGAGTATGGAGGTAGATGGGAAGAAGCAGTAGCTGCACCGACCAATCCGCGAGCTACAAATCTCCACATAGTACCTGTGAAATGAGGCCGCTTGGCGAGTGTTACGTGGCCTCGGCAGTGGAGGAGGGATGCAACTCGTCAACTCATCAGAGCAGCGATGGAAGTAGTAGCGATAGAAAAGCGAAAGGGAAGATACCTTACGGCGAAGAGAGAGAGATATCCAGGTTAGAAGTAACACAAGGATCATTAATGAGTCTGACTGCCTTATATTCAACCCTATCAAGAAGATAAGTAAAGGAAGAAGCACCCCAGATGTGTGAGTAGTATTCTAAGCCGGGGCAGATAAGACCTTAGTAAATTTTAAGCAACTGCAATGAGGCAAAGTAATGACGGAAATGAAACAAAACCCCCAATTTTTTGGATGAAGATTTAGAAATTTGGATTATGTGATTCTTCCAAGACAAGTTAGAAGCTATATGTATTTCTAATATGTTGATAGAGTTAAGAGGGTATATTTCATTAGTTCCGAAGACAATAGGGTTATCAGGAGGTGAAGAAGATAAAGAGATAGCCAGAAACTTTGTCTTGGAGGCATTGAATTTAACTAACCTCCCCCTGAGGGGGTGGGAATAGTGAGTGACAAGAACTAACAGGAATGGGAGCTTTGAGGAGTTAAATAAGTGTATATTCTAATAAATAACTTTAAAGAAGAATATCCTTATCTCAACATTACTGACCTCGCTACCTATAAGACATAGTGTCAGAAAAACAATATCCGACACACAAACACACACACACATATATATATATATATATATATATATATATATATATATATATATATATATATATATATATATATATATATAATATATATATATATATATATATATCACACAATAAACTGTTATATCACAGCACAATATGAAGCAAAAAAAGGCCCATAAATAAAACACAAAAAGAAGCGAAGATGTACTATATATTGACGACTGGACTCCAGTCCTCTTCAGGTACAAATGAATTGATAAATACAAAGCTCTGGATAAAGGTGGGGAGAGATGCTAGCTACGATTCCCAGGAGGATTCACGATGGGATTATCTTCAAACCTCAAGTCAGGTGGACGGTCATTTGGCATAATCTTCTTAATGAGCATTATTAAAAGACCTCATTAAGAAGATTATGCCAAATGACCGTCCACCTGACCTGAGGTTTGAAGATAATCCCATCGTGAATCCTCCTGGGAATCGTAGCTAGCAACTCTCCCCACCTTTATCCAGAGCTTTGTATTTATCAATTCATTTGTACCTGAAGGGGACTGGAGTCCAGTCGTAATATATAATACATCTTTGCTTCTTTTTGTGTTTTATTTATGGGCCTTTTTTTGCATATATATATATATATATATATATATATATATATATATATATATATATATATATATATATATATATATATATATATATATATATATATATATATATCAAGTTCCTTTCAGCCACAGAGGTATGCAAATCGCTGATGGAGTTAGATGCCCATAAAGCTATGGGTCCTGATGATGTATCCCCTTATATACTTAAGAAATGCTCTAATTCAATATTAGCGGCACAAATTATCATATTTGAAAAGTCGCTGGAGTCAGGAGAGATTCCAAGATGCTGGAAACCAGCGAACGTGATACCTATCTTTAAAAAGGGAAGGAGGGATATGGCTATCTGAATGCCACTCTGTTCATATTACAGTTTCTCCTAACCTCACTCGTGGCTTTGTTTTTCGCATTTAATTCAAATCTCAACTATATAGGTATTAACAATAATCAAATAAACACATTACCATATGTGAAAACATGAATCATATTTTAAACCTAACCAGCTGTCTTCTGATAATGGACAATGATCCTGCCTATCCTCAAGGTTTGGAAGAAGACCTTGCTATAGAATACTACATAAAAGTCAAATTTCTGCCTCCCAACACCATTCCTCTCCTCCAGCCCATGGACCAGCAAGTCATTTCAAATTTTAAGAAGCTTTATACGAAGGGTCTTTTTGCCAGGTGTTTATAAGTAACAAACGACACGGATTAGACCCTGCGTGAATTCTGGAAAGACCACTTCAGTATCCTCCACTGCACTGGCCTCATTGACAAGGCATGGAAGAAGGTCTCTTACTGCGCATTGAACTCTGCCTGGAGGAAACTTTGTCCAGGTTGAGTGGCTGATAGAGACTTCAAGGAGGAGACAGCTGTTAACATAGTGAACGAGACTGTGGCCACAGGCAAAAGCTTGGGCATAGCGGTCAATGAGGAGGATGTGGAATAGCTGATGGAGGATGACAAATAAGAACTCACTACCGAAGAATTGATAGTTGCAAAGTGAATAGATGAAGACTATCCAAAACAAGCAATCAATGGAGGAGGGGGATGAGAGGGTAGAGGTTTTAAGTGAAAAGTTTAAAGAAATATTTATTAAGTGGAGTGATGTGCAGGCTTTCATTGAGACTCACCACCCAGACAAATCTGTGAGCAACAGAGCAATGATCACTTTTAATGACAATGTGATGTCTCAATTTAGAAAAATTTATCAGCACAGAAAAAGACAAATTTCTCTAGATCGCTTTCTTGTGCCAATAACAGCCAGAGAACCACCTTTCAAGAGAGAACATAGAGAGAAAACACCAGAAATACAGCCTGTACCTGAAGTTGCCCGACGTTTTTATGGAAGGGGACTCTCCATCGAAGGAGAGGAATGGCATCCAGCCTTAATCCCCAGATTCAAACTTGTCTGTATCCAACCCCATTTGAGTGAGACATAAAACGAAATACAAAAAATAATAACATCCCCTCCTCATCCTCCACCACCATCCATGTGCACCAGCAACAATCATCTACAAAGATAAATACAGTACTGTACCATGTTTTATTTTAGTATTTAAGGTAATTTTCCTATTACAGGTGTATTTATAAATTTTTATAATATATAAACCAAAAAAAAAAATTTAAAAGGTATATTTCTGGGGCTGGGGAACGGATTAACGGTAATTGGATTTACATTCATCAAAATGGGAAAAATTGTTTATAGAGTTACGGACATTTCAACTCACGAATGGGGTTACAAAACGGATTAGGTTCGCAAGCAGAGGTACCACTGTACTTATCTATTATGTAGTTAGTATAAATGATTGTTTTTTCACATTGACATAATAAGCACTATAAATCTGTGGTGCATTTTTAAGTGAACCAGTCAGCAAGGAGCCAATGCTGAGGTAATACAATAATTCCAGCCCAGGTTACTTTGGGAAAAGGTTGACAAATTGGCCATAATTACATCATTTGGAATGACCTGTTTGAAGGAGGAGTCATAATACAGTATATCTAAGAATATAAAATGGAGAAGATACAAAAGTCCTTCGTTAACATTTATCCTCCACCTGCAATTTGCACATTCTAATCTTGCTTTTCTTAGACACAGCATATCTGCCACACTATCATTTCCACATTCAGCAAATCCTCAAACTACTTCCTCTATTTTTTTCATTACTCCATTCACATATACATACAAAATTAAAGGTCATATAACACCCATCAAAACCCAATTATACCTAAATCCAATAACAAAAACAGTCCAACATGTGTACTTTGCCATTATAAAGCAAAACCATATATTCTTTGTGCTAGCCTACTTCTACTTCTCCTATTCATATACCAAATTAAACAGTCTACACAAATTCATCACCTTTGAGCCTTTCCTCATGAATAAAGTACCAATTACATCCAAACTGAATTCTCCACCTTCTATCATCTTTGAAGCTCTGATCACTTCTTCTCTCTTTAGTCTCTATTTATCCACTCCTTATGTGATGTATTCCTGTTCTTTATAAACACAAAACCTATCCCTATTCATTTTCTCCACACTTAGCAAATCCTCAGAATACACTCTCTACTTCTCTCATTACTATCCACATATATATTAAGTAGTTAAGGTGAGACAAAACACACTTGTCTTGAGTAAACCTCTTCATACTTATTCCCTTCTAAACGAATTCCTACAAATAAGTTAAGATTCATAGAAAGTCTCTTTTTCCTTTCTGCAGATTTTCTTTCACAAACAGCATCTGCAGGACCTGTCATGTCGCTTTCCTATGCAGTCTGTCATATGCTTTGACCAGATTCATAAAGGCAGTATACAGAAACCTAACTTTATCATGCAAATATCCAGCTATTCTCCTTCAATGTGAACATAGGAGCAGCACACTCGCACCTCTGTATGATCAATCAGTGAATTAACACTAATCCATTAATATTTTGCAAGCTGAGCCTATACTGGTTAGAAGAGTCCAACTTGTTGCCATAAACTAGTAAACACAAAAATAAAATGAGAAGTTACAATTATGGGTTGAGGAAGAATAGGATTGGGTAGTCATACTTATTCATCACTCGAAAGAGATGTCAAAAGCTGTGGAGGCAAGCTGATATAAAAATACAAAGAGCATATGTGTAGATTACTTTTCTGGTGATGTCTGCTAAAAATATATGCAATAAAATTATCATTATAAATGGCATATATAACTGATGGATATAGGACTATGTATACATATAAAACAGGGCTAGCATCAGGATGCACTTGACAGGGTCATTCTATTTTAAGATTCATATAAAAGCATAAGATATGATATCCAAGTTCATTGGGCAGGATGACAAAAATTGCAATAAGAGACATGATGTGCAAGGCTTCAACATATATTGCCCAACCTCACCTCTTCTATTAATCGATATCAGAAATGATGCCTGTTATATGGTCAGTTTTAGTATTTCCTCCATTCAAAGAAACAAGTGTACTGAAAGTAACATATGAGGTCTCCCCTTTGAAATTTTATATATATATATATATATATATATATATATATATATATATATATATATATATATATATATATATATATATATAGTTCCATTTTTACCTGTTTTTTTTTCTTATCTGCGAAATTGCAATAACGCCCCCAAAAAATAATAGTTAAAAAATTCGAATTTCGCGAATAACGTCGCCCAAAATTTTCTTTTGTTTTTTTTTGTTTTAGTAAATACACTACACTGCCATCAGTGTGCCGTTACCCAGTATAGTGTGTGGATATATTTAGTATTCTGTGTTTGTGTTACATTTGTATTTTCAGTTCTTTTATATATTAAAGATTATATATTGTACTATCATGGCCAGTAAAAGCCTAGGAAAAGACTGTGTAAGTGCTTCTACTTCCAAAATAGGCAGAAAGGCAATAATTCTTGAAATAAAATTGCAAGATTTGGGCCGTTATGAGAGTGGTGTGAATTAGGTCCCCATTAATCCAGCGATGCTTTTCAGTGAATGTTACGGCTTGTGTTTTCAGTTCTTTTATATTTTAAAGATTATATATTGTACTATCACGGCCAGTAAATGCCAAGGAAAAGACTGTATAAGTGCTTCTACTTCCATATGAGGCAGAAAGGCAATAATTCTTGAAATAAAATTGCAAGGGTTGAGCCGTCATGAGAGTGGTGAGAGTACGGTCGCCATTGAAGAGGGGTTGCATCTCAGTGAATGTATGAACAGTACGTACACACTATCCATGAAAATGAGAAAAAAATAAAAGTGCAAAAGCTGGTTTTAGTTTAACTGAGGCGAAGTCTTCATATACTCGATCAGATATTATGGGGAAAATGGAAAAAATGGTTAGTAAGAAGTTTTCATATTGTCGATCGAATATTCTGGAGAATATGGGAAAAATGGTAAGTGTATGACACTGCTTCCATGAGTACAAGCTTAGTTTACCCTAGATCTGGACAAAAATATCCCTAAATCCATATTGAGTACCCTAAACGTAATGAAATTCATTTTTATTATTATTATAATTATTATTATTATCATCATTATTACAATTATTATTATATACTCACCGTATATCACTCATCATCATTCTCTGATTACCCTAAATTAGGGTATTTTATCCACTGTGCGTGGATATATTTATAGCTGTTTGTATTTTCAGTTCTTTTAAATTTTACAGATAACTGTATACCGGTACTATAATATCATGGTTAGTTGCATAATGCAAAAATTTAGTTTTCTAGTCTTGCTTTTGTTAATTGTTTCTTACGTTTGGCAGATAGAGGTTCATTCTCCTCTTCTAATACCGCTTATGTCTAGTGCTCATTGCCACCACATGCATCCCATACCTGTTGGTCACCGTATAATAGAGTGAGTAGAATGTGTGTTATCTTTTTATATAAAGTAAGGAGAATGTGTTTTATATATTTTTTTGTTACAGTAATTCAGGCATTGCATAAAGAAAAAAATTTAGCTTTCTAGTCTTGCTTTTGTTAATCATTTCTTACGTTTGACAGATAGGGGTTCCTTCTCCTCTTCTTATACCGCTGACGTCACGTGCTCACTGCCACTATGCTTGTCCCATGGCTGTTGCTCACTGTATAACAGAGCGAGTAGAATGTGTTATCTTTTTTTTTTTTTTTTTTTTTTTTTTACAGTAATTCAGGCATTGCAATATGACAATTTTTTTTTCAGTTTTTTAGTCTTGCTAATGTGTTTACATTTAGGCATTGCATAAAGATTTTTTCTTTTCATTTTTTAGTCTTGCTTTGGGTGTTTATAATTTTTATTTTATCTTTGTTTACATTTGCAGACAGAGGTTCGTTCTCCTGCATCCTCCTCCTCTTCTACCGCTTAAGTTACGTACTCACCCCACCATGCATGTCCCAGCGTACTGCATAACTGTTGCCCACCACATAATAGAGTACAGTGCAGAATGTTAATTTCTTGCTGTACAGTAAATCTGAATATCTTTTGTATACTCTTAAAAATAGATACAAGGCTTTCTGCTTAGTTATGTAGTTATAAAATATGTTTTATCTTATATCTTTGGCATAGTGTGTCTATGTAAGCTATGAAATGTATGTATGCCCTTTATCATTGTTTCCTACGGAAAATTAATTGTTTTTTCAAGAGATTTTCCATTTACCCAACACTTCTGAGATCAAGGTGTATATACATATATATACACCTTGTTCTAAGAATAACGCAAAGATACGTTCTCAGAAGTGTCGGGTAAATGGAAAATCGCGTGAAAAACTTATTAATTTTCCATAGGAAACAATTATAAAGGGCATAGATACGTGCCAAACCTTACAGAGACACACTATGCCAAAGATATAAGATAAGTAAAACCATATTTTATAACTACATAACAAAGCAGAAAGCCCTGTATATATTTTTAAGAGTATACAAAAGATATTCAGAGTTACTGTACAGCAAGAAATTAACATACTGTACTGTACTATATTATGTGGCGGGCAACAGTCATACAGTACACTGGGACGTGCATGGTGGCGGTGAGCACGTAACTTAAGCGGTAGAAGAGGAGGAGGTTGTGGGAGAATGAACCTCTATCTGCAAATGTAAACAAAGATAAAATAAAAATTATATATAACCAACGCAAGACTAAAAAAACGAAAAAAAAAATTAATTATGCAATGCCTAAATGTAAAACACATTAGCAAGACTAAAAAACAAAAAACAAAAATATCATTATGCAATGCATGAATTACTGTAAAAAAAAAAAAAAAAAAGGACATTCTACTCACTCTATTATACTGTGAGCAACAGGCATGGGACAAGCATAGTGGCAGTGACCAAGTGAGGTCAGAAGTATAAGAAGAGGAGAAGGAACCCTTATCTGCCAAACGTAAGAAACAATTAACAAAAGCAAGACTAGAAAACTAAATTTTTTTCATTATGCAACGCCTGAATTACTGTAACAAAAAAAAAACCACATTCTACTCACTTTATATGAAAAGATAACACACATTCTACTCACTCTATTATACGGTGACCAACAGGTATGGGATGCGTGAGGTGGCAGTGAGCACTTGATATAAGCGGTATTAGAAGAGGAGAATGAACCCCTATCTGCCAAACGTAAGAAACAATTAACAAAAGCAAGACCAGAAAACTAAAAGTTTTCATCATGCAACTAGCCATGATATTATAGTACAAGTATACAGCTATCTGTAAAATTTAAAAGAACTGAAACTCGAAAAGTTATAAATATATTCATGTACAGAACTGAAAACACAAACAGTTATAAATATATCCATGCACAGTGGATAATTTACCCTAATTTAGCGTAATCAGAGAATGATGATGAGTGATATTGAGCACATAATAATAATGATAATAATAATTATAATAATGATGTATTTCATTATGTTTAGGGTACTCAATATGAATTTAGGGAAATTTTTGTCCAGATCTAGGGTAAACTAAGCTTGTACACGTGGAACCAGTGTTGTGCACTTACTATTTTTCCCATTTCTCCAGAATATCCGATCAACAATATAAAAACTTCTTACTTACCATTTTTTTCATTTTCCCCCTGATATCCTATCAAGAATATGAAGACTCAGCCGTAGTTAAACTAAAACCAGTTTTTGCACTTTCATTTTTTCCTCATTTTCAAGGATAGTGTGTACGTACATACATTCACTGAGATGCAACGCCTGTTCAATGGCAACCGTACTCTCACCACTCTCATGACGGCTCAACCTTTGCAATTTTATTTCAAGAATCACTGCCTTTCTGCCTTATATGGGCATTTAGTGGCCATGATAGAACAATATATAATCTTTAAAATATAAGAACGGAAAACACAAACAGTTATAAATATATCCATGCAGAGTGGATAAAATACCCTAATTTAGGGTAATCAGAGAATGATGATGAATGATATCTACATTGAGTATAAAATATTAATAATAATAATAATCATAATAATATTAATAATAATAACAATAATAATTATAGTAATGATGAATTTCATTACATTTAGGGAAATTTTTGTCCAGATCTAGGGTAAACTGAGCTAGTACTCGTAGAAGTGTCGTACACTTACCATTTTTCCCATATTCTCCAGAATTTTCGATCGACAATATAAAAACTTTTTGCTTATCATTTTTTCCATTTTCCCCATAATATCCGATCAAGAATATGAAGATTTAGCCGAATTTAAACTAAGAACAGTTTTGGCACTTTTATTTTTTCCTCATTTTCACGGATAGTGTGTACGTACATACATTCACTGAGATGCAACGCCTGTTCAATGGTGACCGTACTCTCACCACTCTCATGATGGCTCAACCCTTGCAATTTTATTTCAAGAATTATTGCCTTTCTGCCTTATATGGGAGTACAAGCACTTATACAGTCTTTTCCTGGGTGTTTAGTGGCCATGGTAGTACAATATATAATCTTTAAAATATAAAAGAATGGAAAACACAAACCGTAATATTCACTGAAATGCATTGCCGGATTAAAGGGGACCTAATTCTCACTACTCTCATAACGGCCCAAATCTTGCAACTGTATTACAATAATTACAGTGCTCCTTCAATTATCGCGATGGTTCAGTTCCGGGACCCGGCGCGAGACAGGAAAATCGCGGAGTAGGATCAGCCTATATGTACATAGATATTTTAATTTATTTTTACGTTTACATTGTATAAAGCCTCCCTGTACTGTTAACAAACCACCCTTTACTTCATAAATAACAGCATGCAACGTAAATTTATATGAAAGTGATAGATAAAATTACGGTGAATGAAGTGGTAATTACATGACATACTCATGTACATAGGTATTTTACAATTATTTTTACGTTTACGTACTGTATAAACCCTCCCTGCACTGTTAAAAAACACCCTTTACTTTATAACAGCATGCAACGTAAATTTATGTGAAAGTGATAGGAAAACTTACCGTGAATGAGGTGATGATGACGTGACATACTCATATACATAGGTATTTTACAATCATTTTTACGTTTACGTACTGTATAAACCCTCCCTGCACTGCTAAAAAAACACCCTTTACATTATAAATAACAGCAAGCAACGTAAATTTATATGAAAGTGATAGGAAAACTTACCGTGAATGAGGTGATGATGACGTGACATACTCATGTACATAGGTATGTTACAATTATTTTTATGTTTACGTAAAGTATAAACCCTCCCTGCACTGTTAAAAAACACCTTTTACCTTATAAATAACAGCATGCAACGTAAATTTATATGAAAGTGACAGATAAAATTACGGTGAATGAGGTGGTAATGACATGACATACTCATGTACATAGGTATTTTACAAATATTTTTACGTTTACGTACTGTATAAACCCTCACTGCACTGTTAAAAAAACACCCTTTACTTTATAAATAACAGCATGCAACGTAAATTTATATGAAAGTGATAGATAAAATTACGGTGAATGAAGTGGTAATTACATGATATACTCATGTACATAGGTATTTTACAATTATTTTTACGTTTACGTACTGTATAAACCCTCCCTGCACTGTTAAAAAACACCCTTTACTTTATAACAGCATGCAACGTAAATTTATATGAAAGTGATAGGAAAACTTACCGTGAATGAGGTGATGATGACGTGACATATACATAGGTATTTTACAATCATTTTTACGTTTACGTACTGTATAAACCCTCCCTGCACTGCTAAAAAAACACCCTTTACTTTATAAATAACAGCATGCAACGTAAATTTATATGAAAGTGATAGGAAAACTTACCGTGAATGAGGTGACGATGACGTGACATACTCATGTACATAGGTATGTTACAATTATTTTTACGTTTACGTACTGTATAAACCCTCCCTGCACTGTTAAAAAACACCTTTTACCTTATAAATAACAGCATGCAACGTAAATTTTTATGAAAGTGACATAAAATTACGGTGATTGAGGTGGTAATGACATGACATACTCATGTACATAGGTAATTTACAAATATTTTTACGTTTACGTACTGTATAAACCCTCACTGCACTGTTAAAAAAACACCCTTTACTTTATAAATAACAGCATGCAACGTAAATTTATATGAAAGTGATAGATAAAATTACGGTGAATGAAGTGGTAATTACATGATATACTCATGTACATAGGTATTTTACAATTATTTTTACGTTTACGTACTGTATAAATCCTCCCTGCACTGTTAAAAAAACACCCTTTACTATTATATATAACAGCATGCAACGTAAATTTATATGTACGTGATAGGTAAACTTACCGTGAATGAGGTGATGATGACGTTTCTTGACCCTGGAGGAAAGTATTTCGCAGCCAATAAAAGCTTTAAGGCTGCTTTTTGGGGGAGAAGAACATGGTAATGGGGAGTTGCTGTCGCTGTTTCTTCTTTTGTTGGAAGATGGTATGGTAAGGAATCATGGCATTGTCGAGAAAATTACAGAAGGTCACCGAACGAACCATATTATCGTCATATTCCTTCGAGAGTTGTTGGGCTGCTTTCACATGTTGATATATGGCTGCCAGACGTTCGAGTGTAAGGCCAGGTTCTTCAATTTCTTCGTGCGTTTCCTGAGGTTCTTCCTCTTCTTCACTCGCTGATTTCGTCATTTCTTCCAAGTCTTCATCTCTCAAAGGCTGGGAGAGGCAGTCAATCAGTTCATTCACATCTTCGTGAGTCATATCTTTAAAGCCTTCTCCTCCTAGCAATGCAGCCAACTTCACAGCTTTCGCAACTGCCGACTTATGCAGTTCGTCAGGAGCAAATCCCTTGTAGTCGTGGATGACTTCGGATTCAACCAGGTTCGTCAGGGCATTTCGTGTGTAGAGGGCCTTGAACGCACGAATAACGCCTTGATCCATAGGCTGAATCAGTGACGTCGCATTCGGTGGCAGGAACTCGACTTGAACACCATTATATTCGAGATTAGTTGCGTGGCCACCAGCATTATCCATCAAAAGAAGGACTTTAAATACAAGGCCTTTTTCCGCAAGATAAAGTTTAACCTGAGGGTTAAAGCATTGGTGAAGCCAGTCCGATGTGAGGCTTTTCGTGATCCAGGCCTTAGGGTTATGCATCTAATACACTGGCAGCAGATTCTTATTCTTGTTCTTCAAAGCCCTAGGGTTCTTTGACTTGTAGAAAAGCCCGGGCTCTAACATGAAGCCCGCAGCATTCCCGCACATGATGAGGGTAACGCGATCTTTGTGTGCTTTAAATCCCGGGGCTTTAGCTTCTTCCTTGAAGAGAGAAGTGCAAGATGGCATTCTCTTCGAAAATAACCCAGTCTCATCCATGTTGAAGACTTGCTCAGGAACATATTCCCCTTCGGTGATAATTTTCTTGAAGTCGTTCTTGACGTAATTTTCTGCGGCAGCTGTATCTGCAGAGGCAGCTTCGCCATGCACTGAAACGCTTTTTAGCCCATAGCATTTTAGAAATTTGAAGAACCATTCCTTGCTAGCAATGAACGGTTGTATCCTCAGTGGAGATTCGCTGGAGGGTTCTGGTTGTGGGTCGTCGATATCTTCTTCTCTCCCCTCCTCCTCTCCACAGTTGCTACTGTCGTCAACGGGCTCGTTTGTAGCAAATGTATCGTACAGCTTGTTCGCCTTTGTTTGTATGATATTGGTGTCTAAGCTCATGTTTTTCTTTCTGCAATCAGCAATCCACAGGGCCGAAGCAGCTTCCATCTGCACTACTGCCTTATTGCAGGATGTTACGACCCTCTTCGCTGATTTATCAAAAGAAATGCTCGCTGTTTTCCTGATCTTTGTCTCGTCCTTTCTGATGTAGCGAACAGTAGATTCATTGTGGCCAAAATAGTGGCCGACATCCGTAAACCTTTTTCCTTCTTTCAACATATCTAAGAGTTTCACCTTATCTACTATGGTTAACATCCTCCTTTGCCAGTTAGGCTGACTACCAGAAGCCTTAGAAAATGAAGGACGTTTGGGAGAAACTGCAAAGGTTAAATTACGCGTGAAAACACAATCACAAGCAAAATGTATTAATAAGCACAACGTGAGTTAGAATGAACGAGTGAGGCGAGACAATGGAAAATGATGGGAAAAGCAAACTGCAATGAAAAAGCCAATCAGACCCCATGATACAGAACATACAGAAAAACAATTCTGTGATTCGTCGTCTCCTGACCTTTCAGCCAACAGCAATCCATGAACTATCTCACGTAGCTGAGAGCCTTTTCATTTTCCAAAACGCTGATAGCGGTATCGTATTTTACATGGTGCAATACTGTTAGTATTTATAGTTTTTATTATTTTTTACTGTTTTATTATTCTTAGGCTAGGAAATACTTGTTTTATCAATAAAATAATGAAAATTTTAATATTTACTAGGTCACGTAGGTGAGAACCTTTGCGTTTTCCGAAACGTGATACCAGTATCGTATTTTACATGGTGCAATACTGTTAGTACTGTATTTATGTTTTTTACTATTTTTTACTGTTTTATTATTCTTAGGATAGGAAATACTTGTTTTATCAATAAAATAATGAAAATTTTAATATTCACTAGGTCACGTAGGTGAGAGCCTTTGCGTTTTCCAAAACGCTGATACCGGTATCGTATTTTACGTGGTGCAATACTGATAGTACAGTGTTACCCCAGTTATTTGTACTTCCTGGTTCGCTTTCTCACTCTATCGCGGTTTTTTTTTGGATAAATTATTATTTTATTTCATGGGTATATGCAAAACTATTAAAATATTAAAAAAAAAAATTCTCAGTATTTTTATTTTTTTTTTTATTGAAAAAAACATTTCATTACCTAATTGATAAAAAAAATTATTTCCCAGCCTACGAATAATAAAACAGTAAAAAATAGTAAAAAACACAAATGTAGATAGATGGATAGATACATACGTTTATTGACCACCTCTTTTGAAAAGTACAGTATAATCTTTACAAAAGGAATATTTGGTCCAAATTACAGTGAATAAATACAATAGATTTTGTACAATCATCAAATAAGTAGATGAATTTTAAATAAATATACATTGTACTAATAACTGAATGATATACGTACGTACAGTATAACTCACAGTATTGCATCATACAAAATAGTGTTCGATAGCGTACAATGTATTGGGGTCACAGCTACGTGAGCTAGCATATATATTTATATTTCCAGTAGTTTCATGATTTTATTGATAAAAAAAACGTATTTATTAGCCTAAGAATAATAAAACAGTAAAAAACATAAATACTACCAGTATTGCAACAAGTAAAATACGATACCGCTATCAGCGTTTTGGACAAAGACTCGTTCAGTCTAACTCACGTTTTGCTTGTGTTCGATAGCGTACAATTTATAGGGGTCGAAGCTACGTGAGCTAGCATATATATTTATATTTCCAGTAGTTTCATGATTTTATTGATAAAAAAAAAGGTATTTCTTAGCCTAAGAATAATAGAACAGTAAAAAATAGTAAAAAACATAAATACTAACAGTATTGCAACATGTAAAATACGATACCGCTATCAGCGTTTCGGACAAAGGCTTCCACCATCTTCCATTGTCTCGCCTTACTCGTGTGCGCCATTCATGTTGTGCTTATTATTATTAATATGTTTTGCCTGTGATTTTTTTACTCGCATATTTTAACCTTTGCAATTCCTCACAAGCATCCTTCATCTTCTAAGGCTTCTTGTAGTGATCCTAAGCGGCAAAGGAAAATGTTAACCATTGTAGATAAAGTGAAACTCTTAGATATGTTGAAAGAAGGAAAAAAGTTTGTGGATGTCGGTCGCTATTGTACGTAAACGTAAAAATTATTGTAAAATATGGATCCTATTAATGTCAAGTCATCATCACCTCATTCATGGTAAGTTTTCCTATCACTTTCATAAAAAAATTACGTTGCTTGCTGTTATTTATAATCTAAAGGGTGTTTTTTTAACAGTACAGGGAGGGTTTATACAGTGTAAACGTAAAAATACATTAAAATATCTATGTACATATAGGCCGATCTCTACACCACGGATTCCCGGGTTCGCGCCGGGTCCCGGAACCGAACTACCGCGATAAGTGATGCAACACTGTATTTATGTTTTTTACCGTATTCCCTGCGTGTCGTAAAAGGCGACTAAAAGTGGACGGGGCAGGGGGACTGGGAATCCCCCCCTTGTACCAACCTCCTGTGAGACATCAAAGAGGAAGGGGAGTGGGGGGGAGAATTACTTCTCCCCACACTGTTTTCCTTTTTGATGTCGGCTACCCCCCAATTTAAGGGGGAAACAGCCAAGGTATATGTATGTATGTACTATTTTTTTACTGTTTTATTATTCTTAGGCTAAGAAATACGTTTTTTTATTAATAAAATCATGAAACTTCTGGAAATTTTAATATACAGTATATGCTAGCTCACTTAGGTGCGACCCCAATACATTGTACGCTATTGGACACTATTTGACATGATGCAATACCCTGTACTGTGAGTTATATATCTAAATTTATGTTTTTTACTATTTTTTACTGTTTTATTATTTGTAGGCTGGGAAATAAATTTTTTTTATCAATTAAATAATTAAATTTGTTTTTATCAATAAAAAAATGAAAATACTGGAAATTTTTATTTTTTTAATATCTTAATATTTTTGCTTATACCCCCCCCCAAAAAATAATTATTTGCAAAAAAAAAACCCCGTGGTACAGTGAAAACTCGAGCCAAGAAACGCGATCCAGTGAAGGATCACTGTATTGCTTTTCTGCCTCTTTTGGGAGTAGAAGCGCTTACACAGTCTTTTCCTAGGCATTTACTGGCCATTATAGTACAATATATAATCTTTAAAATATAAAAGAACTGAAAATACAAACATAAACACAGAGCACTAAATATATCCACTCACTATACTGGGTAACAGCACACTGATGGCAGCATGGCAAGCAAAGCGTTTGTGGGCGCTTAATTACTAAAATAAAAAAAAATTATAATTTTTTTGGCGGGCGTTATCCGCGAAATTCGAATTTTTTTACTATTATTTTTTTTTGGGCGTTATTGCAATTTCGTGGATAAAAAATTGCGCGAAAAAGGAACAATATATATATATATATATATATATATATATATATATATATATATATATATATATATATATATATATATATATATATATATATATATATATATATATATATATATATATTAGTGGTGACCCCAACCCACAAACTTAATCCATTCCCAAAAACTGTTCTTGGGTTACATTGTTTGCGGGTTGGATTTATATTTCCCATTAAGAAGCATGTAAATTCAATTAATCCATTCCTGGTCACAATAAATATTCATTTACAAATTTTTTAATTGCTAAAAAATTTAATTATAATAAAGGTTATATGTATTTCATCTGTAAAAGGAAAATTACATTAATAATAGATAGGAATTCTACTCTACTAAAGTAAAACATGTACATATTCAGGTATACAGTATACACTAGTTGATACCTGGTATAAAATAGCAAAGTCCAACACTTAGAAAAAGGTGTCACATTCTCCCATTAATAACAAATACAATAGGAAAGAGTACATATTGTAGGTAAAAAAAATAATGTAGGTAAGAAACAGTACTGTATTAAACTTTGTGGATGATTGTTGCTGGCATATGTGGATGGTGGTGGAGGAGGGATATAACCATCACTCTCGATAAATTTAGCAGATTCCTTCACGTATGAATCTGCTGCATTTTGGTCGGAACTAGCAGCCTCTCCATGTCTAATGACGCTAGAAATCCCAGTTCGTTGACAAAAGTGTTCAAACCAGCTTCTGCTGGCTTCAAATTCCTCAACTTAAGAGCCACAAGAACTCGGTGAGTTCGTTACTAAATCACCGTGGATTTGCAAACCCTTAGCGCATATTATGGCCTTGCTAATACTATCTCTAACCAGCTGTTTTTTCATTTATCCTAAACAATAATAATTTTTCTACCTCTTCTATTAATTGTGACCTTTTCTCCGTTATTATAGTTACTCCCTTACCCATGTCAGCTGCCTTTAAAATCTCTTTATTCTTTAAAAGAGTACAGATGGTCGATTTTGCCATGTTATACTGCATGGTGAGATCAGACAAAAGAACTTCATTTTCATGTTTAGAAATTGTTTCTCTCTTCATTTCCACTGTTATGCATCTAGGGTGTTTGATGCAAATATTACTGACACTTTTAACTTTCTTAGCAGCCATAACAAGGGCTACATGAAAGGTAACACAATGAAAAATAAAGCAAGAACTACGAACAGATCACGAACAAACCGCAGAGCGCGGGCACCAATGCAAAACTGAGAGCGGGCAAGTGGGACACGTGGTGGCTTGGCCAACACATGCGTGTTCATGGGTTGGAATTTGTTCATGGCTTGGGGTCAAAATTTGTTCAAAACTTTGTTCGTGGGTAAAGGCGATCATGGGTTGGGGGTCACCACTGTGTATACTAGATATATATATATATATATATATATATATATATATATATATATATATATATATATATATATATATATATATATATATATATACAGTGATCCTTCGCTGGATCGCGTTTGTTGGCTCGCATTTTCACTGTACCCGTTTTTTTTTTTCTTTGGCAAATTATTATTTTATTTTTGGGGTATATGCAAAAATATTAATTGAAAAAAATAAAAATTTTCAGTATTTTCATTTTTTTATTGAAAAAAACAAATTTCATTATTTAATTGATAAAAAAAAAATTATTTCTAAGCCTACGAATAATAAAACAGTAAAAAATAGTAAAACACTAAATTTTTATATATAACTCACAGTACAGGGTATTGCATCATGTCAAATAGCGTCCGATAGCGTACAATGTATTGGGGTCGCACCTAAGTGAGCTAGCATATACTGTATATTTAAATTTCCAGTAGTTTCATGATTTTATTGATAAAAAAATGTATTTCTTAGCCTAAGAATATTAAAACAGTAAAAAATAGTAAAAAACATAAATACTAACAGTATTGCACCACGTAAAATACGATACCGGTATCAGCATTTCGGAAAACGCAAAGGCTCTCACCTACGTGACCTAGTGAATATTAAAATTTTCATTGATAATAACAAGTATTTCCTAGCCTAAGAATAATAAAACAGTAAAAAATAGTAAAAAACATAAATACAGTACTAACAGTATTGCACCATGTAAAATACGATACCGGTATCACGTTTCGGAAAACGCAAAGGCTCTCACCTACTTGACCTAGTGAATATTAACATTTTCATTATTTTATTGATAAAACAAGTATTTCCTAGCCTAAGAATAATAAAACAGTAAAAAATAATAAAAAACATAAATACCAACAGTATTGCACCATGTAAAATACGATACCACTATCAGCGTTTCGGAAAACGAAAAGGCTCTCACCTACGTTGCATGCTGTTATTGATAAAGTAAAGGGTGTTTTTTTAACAGTGCAGGGAGGGTTTATACAGTACATAAACGTAAAAATAATTGTAAAATATCTATGTATGAGTATGTCACGTCATCATCACCTCATTCAAGGTAAGTTTTCTTATCACTTTCATAAAAATTTGCGTTGCTTGCTGTTATTTATAAAGTAAAGGGTGTTTTTTTAACAGTGCAGGGAGGTTAATACAGTACGTAAACGTAAAAATTGTAAAATACCTATGTACATGAGTATGTCATGTAATTACCAGTTCATTCAATGTAAGTTTATCTATCACTTTCATATAAATTTACATTGCATACTGTTATTTATGAAGTAAAGGGTGGTTTGTTAACAGTACAGGGAGGGTTTATACAGTGTAAACGTAAAAATAAATTAAAATATCTGTGTACATATAGGCTGATCCTACTCCGTGATTTTCCTGGTTCGCGCTGGGTCCTGGAACCGAACCTACACGATAATGGAAGGAACACTGTGTGTGTATATATATATATATATATATATATATATATATATATATATATATATAATATATATATAATATAATATATATATATAATATATATATATACAGTCGTTCCCCCAGTTATTCGCGTTTCTTGGTTCGCGTTCTCACTGTATCGCGTTTTTTTTTTTTATAAATTATTATTTTATTTTATGGGTATATGCAAAAATATTAAAATATTATAAAAAAATTCTCAGTATTTACATTTTTTTTTATGGAAAAAAAATTTCATTATCTAATTGATAAAAATAATTTATTTCCCAGCCTACGAATAATAAAGCAGTAAAATATAGTAAAAAACATAAATTTAGATAGATAGATAGATACATTTATTGACCACCTCTTTTGAAAAGTACAGTATAATCTTTACAAAAGAAATATTTGGTCCAAATTACAATGAATAAATACAATAGATTGTGTACAATCATCAAATAAGTAAATGAATTTTAAATTAATATACATTGTACTAATAACTGAATGATATACGTACGTACAGTATAACTCATATTATTGCATCATGCGAAATAGTGTTCGATAGCGTACAATGTATTGGGGTCGCAGCTACGTGAGCTAGCATATATATTTATATTTCCAGTAGTTTCATGATTTTATTGATAAAAAAAACGTATTTATTAGCCTAAAAATAATAAAACAGTAAAAAATAGTAAAAAACATAAATACTAACAGTACTGCAACATGTAATATATGATACCGCTATCAGCGTTTCAGATAAAGACTCGTTCAGTCTAACTCACGTGTGCGCCGTTCACGTTGTGCTTATTAAATGTTTTGCTTGTGTTCGATAGCGTACAATGTATTGGGGTCGAAGCTACATGAGCTAGCATATATATTTATATTTCAAGTAGTTTCATGATTTTATTGATAAAAAAAACGTATTTCTTAGCCTAAGAATAATAAAAGAGTAAAAAATAGTAAAAAAACATTAATACTAACAGTATTGCAACATGTAAAGTACGATACCGCTATCAGCGTTTCGGACAAAGGCTTTCACCATCTTCTATTGTCTCGCCTCACTCGTGTGCGCCATTCACGTTGTGCTTATTATTATTAATTGTTTTGCTTGTGATTTTTTTACTCGCATATTTTAACCTTTGCAGTGCCTAACAAGCATCCTTCATCTTCTAAGGCCTCTTGTAGTGAGCCTAAGCAGCAAAGGAAAATGTTAACCATTGTAGATAAAGTGAAACTCTTAGATATGTTGAAAGAATGAAAAAAGTTTGTGGATGTCGGCCGCTATTTTACGTAAACGTAAAAATTATTGTAAAATACTGTACCTATGTATGTCAAGTCATCATCACCTCATTCACGGTAAGTTTTCCTATCACTTTTATAAAAAATTACGTTGCTGGCTGTTATTTATAATGTAAAGGGTGTTTTTTAACAGTACAGGGAGGGTTTATACAGTGTAAGCGTAAAAATATATTAAAATATCTATGTACATATAGGCTGATCCTACTCCGCGGATATCCTGGTTTGCGCCGGGTCCCGGAACCGAACTACCGTGGTATGGGGGGGGAACACTGTATATATATATATATATATATATATATATATATATATATATATATATATACAGTGCTCCCTCATTTATCATGGGGGATCGGTTCCGGGACCCGCAGCGATAGGTGAAAAATCGCAAAGTAGGAGCACCATATTTATTATAGGCATTTTACATTTATATTTACCCTTACTGTAGAAACCCTCCCTGCATTGTTAACAAACCACCCTTTACTTTATTAAAAACAGCACGCGAGCGTAAACTTATATGAACGTGATATTATGAGGATTGAAAAAAAGCATAAAGAGCAATCAGCAAACAAACTTTCGATATAATATCGTCAGGGAAATAGCATGTAGAGAATATATATATTTCATTTAAGTTTCCCATGTACAGTCTTCTTCTTCTTCGTCTACATCTTTTCCCACTTTTATGTGGGGTCGATGTTTCTGGCCAGCTTTCTCCATTTGCTTCTGTCCCATACCTCATTACCCAACAAACCTTTAGACCTCAGGTCGTCACTGATGCAATCCATCCACCTACGCTTTGGTCTCCCACTCCTTCTCCTACCCTGTATATCCATTTCCATCACCCTCCTCCCAACATATTGTTCATCCCTCCTAATGACAAGACCATACCATCTTAGTCTACTTTCTTGTATCTTATCTGAGATTTCTCAAACTTTTGAGGTACCTCTAATTACCTCGTTTCTGATCTTATCGTTTCTTGTCACCCCACACATCCATCTCAACATCCTCATCTCTGCCACATCCAGTTTTTTCTCTTGTGTCTTCTTTACTGCCCATGTCTCTGCTCCATACATCATTGCAGGTCTCACAACTGTCTTATGCACTTTACCCCTCAACTTAATCCCTATTCTCCAGTCGTACAGCACCCCAGACACTTTCTTCCAGTTCTTCCATCCCGCTTGTACTCTGTGGGTTATTTCTGACTCTAGGTCACCAACCTCTGCTACTGTTGATCCCAAATACTTGAACTTTTCAACTCTTTTCAACACCTTCCCCTGCAAATTGACCTCCCCATCCTCATTATCTCTCAACCTCAAGTACTCTGTCTTCTTCCTGCTGATTTTCAGTCCTCTATCCTTCATCACCCTTCTCCACTCCTCAAGCTTCTCCTCCACTACTTCTCGTCTGTTGCTACACAGTACAATGTCATCTGCAAAGAGCATACACCATGGAGACTGATCTCTAATACCCTGGGTTACTACATCCAAAACCAGATCAAATAGATATGGACTGAAAGCAGACCCTTGATGCAGACCAACATTTACTGAGAGACTTTTTGTCAAGCCCACACTGCTCTTAACATTTGCCTCTGCCCTCTCATACATATCTTGGATGATTCTTACATATTTCTCGGGGACTTTCTTTTCTCTAATACACCTCCACACCTCTTGGCGTGGTACTCGATCATATCCCTTTTCCCGGTCAATAAAGATCGTATGCAGTCCTTTCTGTTTCTCCCGATACTTTTCCATCATTTGTCTCAAGGCAAATATGGCATCCACTGTCCCTCTTCTAGGCATGAAGCCAAACTGTTCATCCCCAATTGTCATTACCTCTCTGAGTCTCCTCTCTATGATCTTCTCCCATATCTTCAAAGTATGACTTAACAATTTTATACCTCTATAGTTTCCACACTCCTGAATGTCTCCCTTCCCTTTATGAATTGGGATGATTAAGCTTCCTCTCCACTCCTCTGGCATCTTTTCCTGACTAAAGATCTTTTGCATTAAGTCCCACAAGATATCTATGCCTTCCTCTCCAAGACTCTTCCATACCTCCACTGGCATCTTATCAGGTCCTGCTGCCTTTCCATTTTTCATTTTCCTTACTGCCCGCTCTACCTCTCCTCTAGTCACTGTTGTTGTAACTGCTTCATTTGGAAGTCCATCTTCAAATCCTGCTCTTGGGTTCTCTTCATTTAGTAATCCTTCAAAATAAGTTTCCCATCTGCTTTTTATTTCATCCTTTTCTGCTAGAACTACTCCATAGTTATCCTTTATTTGTCTTACTTGGGTCAAGTCCTTGTTTGCAGCATCTCGGGCCTTGGCAATTCGCCATATTTTCTTCTCAGCTTCCGGTGTTTCCAGCTCTTCATAGACTTAATTCAATTTCTCTGCCTTTGCTTTTGCTACTGCTTTCCTTGCCTCCTTCTTTGCCTGCTTGTACTCTTCTTTATTCTGCTCCCTTCTTGTTCTTCACCCATTCTTGCACTTCCTCATTCCACCACCATGACTCTTTATCATTTGAGGGTTTCCTTCCTGATGACTTTCCATGTACCTCCTCACCAACCCTCAAAATCACCTTACTACTCTCTGTCCACCATTCTTGTACATCTTCACGCAACCTTATCGCTTCCAACACTCTTCCCTTAAACATAGCTCTCAGCTCTGCATCTTTCAATCTCCACCACTTTATCTTTGGGTCCATCCTCGGCTTCTTACTTTTCCTACATTTCCTGAGCCTGCAATCAGGTACTACTATCCTATGTTGCACTGCTACACTCTCCACATTTATTACTTTACAGTTGCTAATCTCCTTCAGATGGTCTCTCCTACACAACAATAAATCTATCTGGCTCTCCCTCCCACTACTACTGTATGTAATCAATCTGTTTTCCTTTTTCTCAAAGAATGTGTTTACCAATGCCAGATCAAATACCACTGCAAAATCAATCACTCTCTCTCCCCCCTCATTTCTCTCGCCCACCCCCCATGAACTCTACCTATCCCATCCCTCCCAATTCCCAAGTGGCCATTAAGATTTCCTCCCAAAATTACCCTCTCCCTTATAGGAATTGTTCTAAGCTCCTGGTCCATCTCCTCCCAAAATGCATCCTTCACCTCCGCTCTACAACCAGTTTGTGGGGCATAGGCACATACCACATTGACTAGTTTCTCCCAGTCCCTGCTTTAAGCTCATAATTCTGTCACTCTTTCTATTCACACCAAGTAAGCTTTCCCTCAGGTCTTTGGATGGTATTATTCCTACACCATTCCTCCCTTCCTCATTTGCTCCACTATAGAACAATTTGCAACCCTCACCCAGTTCCCTTGCCTTATTTCCTTTCCACCTAGTCTCCTGCACACACAGCACTCCAATTCTCACCCTTTCCCAGTCATCGTCCCCACATTAACAGTGCCCATCCGCAGCACCACCTCTGACACTCTCCCTCAAGCTTGCCTCTTTAACCCAGCCTGCCCATGACTGGGTAGCCCTTGCTGTCTATCCGGAGTGGTCAGTAGAAGCTCCAACGTGTCGCCTAAGGGGAACGCCCTAGTATGGTGACTATTCTCATTATCTGTACTGGTTATATTTTGGTTTTGGCAAATTTTTTTTTTATGGCCGGATGCCCTTCCTGCCACCAACCCTCCCCATCTACTCATGCTTGGGACCGGCACCAAGTTGAGGCTGGCTTGCCCCCCTTATATGCTTTCTTTATAACGAAATATATACGTTTTCTTTTTCTCTCAGCTGACACTATTCACCTTAAGATTTCGTGCAGCATGGTCAATAATTAGAATAACGTTTAGAACCAAGGAATATCAATAATACTATAATCTTGAAAATTAGATAAACCCCAAATAGGGTGAGTAAATAAATATTTTATGAGTAAGATATTGTGCCCGAAAAAGCATCAGCTGATACAGAAGCGGCAAAGCATTTTGGTTAGAGGTTCGTTCTCCAGCATCTTCCTCCTCTTCTACCGTTTAATGCGATCGAATACTATGAAGAGAATTGAAAAAAGCATTAAGAACAAACAGCAAACAAACTTTCGATATAATATCGTCTGAGAAATAGCATGTGAGGGTGTATCAGCTGATACGGAAGAGCCAAAACGTATGCAGATAGAGGTTCGTTCTCCCACATCCTCTTCCTCTTCTATGGCTTAATGCGAATGAATATTATGAAGAGAATTGATAAAAAGCTTTAAGAACAAACAGCAAACAAACTTGCGATATAATATCGTCAGGGATATAGCGTGCAAGGGTGTATCAGCTGATACTGAAGCGCTAAAACTTTTGCAGAAAGAAGTTCGTTCTCCCGAATCCTCCTCCTCTTCTTCCGCTTAATGCAATCAAATATTATGAAGAGAATTGAAAAAAATAATTAAGCTCAAACAGCAAACAAACTTTCGATATAATATCATCAGGGCAATAGCGTGCGAGGGTGTATCAGCTGATACGGAAACGCCAAAACATTTGCACATAGAGGTTCGTTCTCCTGCATCCTCCTCCTCTTCTACCCCTTAATGCGATCGAATATTGTGAAGAGAACTGAAAAAAAAGCATTAAGAACAAACAGCAAACAAATTTTCAATATAATATTGTCAGGGAAATAGCGTGTTGAGAATACTGCATATATATATTTCATTCAAGTTTCCCATGTACAGTACAATATACGTTTTCTTTGTAACGAATTGTACAGTTTTCTTTCTCTCTCAGCTGACTTTGTTTTCCTTTAAGATTTCGTAGAGCATGGTCGATATGTAAAGAAGATAGAATAATGTTTAGAACCAAGGAATATTAATACAGTAATACTCTAATCATGAAAATCTGATAAACCCCAAATAGGGTGAGTATATAAATATTTTAGGAGTAAGATATTGTGCCTGAATAGTGATAAGTATCAGATGGTACGGAAGCGGCAAAACGTTTTGGTTAGAGGTTCGTTCTCTCGCATCCTCCTCCTCGTCTACCGCTTAAAGCGATCGAATATTATTCAGAAAATAGAAAAAAAGAATTAAGA
>JAXCGZ010000372.1:42500-77023 GCA_037179515.1 Halocaridina rubra
TTTGGCTTGAAGACCAAAATCGATGGCATATCCCTATAGGCCTTAAGTTAATACACGAAAAGGCTAAAATATTGTTTGAAGCCTTGAAAAGATAAAAGGGGGAAGGGAGTGCAAGTGAGGAGTATGTGGCTAGTAGTTTGGTTTAATCGTTTTTAGGCTTGTGCAAATTTGCATAACATAAGAGTGCAAGGTGAAGCTGCTAGTGGTGATGAGGAAGAAGCAAAAATGTTTCCTATTTCTTTGGCCGAGATAGTAAGGGAGGGGGGGTTACCAAGCTGAGCAGGTATTTAACGTAGATGAGACTGGCTTATTCTGGAAGCGTATACCTGGTTGTATGTACATTGCTAAGGAAGAGAAGACAGAAGCAGGCCATATAGTCAGCAAGGAGAGACTGGCTTTACTTTTGGGGGCTAATGCTGCTAGAGACCGTAAGCTGAAACCATTCTTGGTTTATTTGGAAGAAAACTCAAGGGCAATCAAGGGCATTTGGAAAGGTCTTCTGCTAGGCACTTGCAAGTCAAACAAGAAGGTTTGGATAAGCCTTCAAATATTTGAGGACTGGTTCAGCAACCATTGTGTCCATGAAGCGGAGAGGTACTGTACTTCCAACAGTATGGCCTTTAAGGTGTTGCTAATCCTGGACAATGTCCCAGGTCACCCTCCCCATTTGGATGACTCATCTTAATGTAAAGGTAGTTTACCTTCCATGTAATACCACTTCCCTGTTACAGCCAATGGTTTAGGGGGCCACTGCCTCTTTTAAAGCCTACTAACTCTGAAGGACAACTGCTATGGCTCTTAGGGCAACTGAGAAGAACAAGAACTTGACTCTCAAGGACTTCTGGCAGTCATACAGTATTCTTCATGCTGTGAAAAATATTGCTGATGCTTGGGAGGAAGTGATGCACACGAACCTGAATAGGGTATGGTGAGAAGCATACCTATAGTTTGTGAATGACTTTCGAGGTTTTCAAGAGACAGTTCAAGCTGTAACCAAGAATGTAGCTGTCATGATTAAGGAGCTCAAGTTGGAGGTGGAAGCTGATGATGTAAATGAGCTCCTGGAATCTCATGGCGAGGAGTTACCTACTGAGGACCTCATATAACTGGAGAAGCAGATGATTGAAGAGGAGGAAAAACTACCAAGTCCAGAGCCCAAAAGATTCACAACCAGGGAACTGGAAGAAACGTTTGCCATAGCAGAAGAATTGTTGGCAAAGCTCGAGGCTCAGGACCCCAACGTTGCCAGGTATACTAAGGTCGAGAGAGATATCAACGGTGCCCTGCGGTGTTACAAGGAAATATATGGGAAGAAGAGGGGATCCTTCCAGACTCACCTTAACCAATTCTTCGTGAAGGAAGAGCCCCCACCAACAGATCCTGTAGCCTCTATCTCAGGTGCCTCTACCTCTATAGACTCGCCTGCCCCAGTATCTCCATCATCTGCTGTATGTTCTTTTGCCTCTCCAAACTCACTTGCCCCAGTCTCCTCAGCACCTGTCTCTCCAGTTTCCACCTCCCAATAAGCCAGTCTCTCCCTCCCTTGCAAAGCCCCTTCCAGTGTGCAAGCCGACCACACGAGTTAAGGTAAGCAAAAATGGACTGTAGTGTAATTTTACTATTGATATAATCTATGTTACACAAGTAAAGGTGAGGACTACTATTAAGATTAGTATTAGTATTTTTTTTTCATAGATTAAGAATTTAAATTTTTTTCCCATGTTTTAGAGGCTTTATTTTTAACATTGGTTGGGGGATCTAGGTTCGAAGTTAGGTCTTTTCCAACTTACATTGAAATCTGACTTAAGTCAGCTGTCAGGAACAGAGCCCTGACGATAAATGAGGACCCCCTGTATCAGCCAAACACATGATCCAGCACATGAGATGGGGATTTCTAGCACATTCTCTACCAGTCTGCAAGCTCTGCATCACACAGAATTCACTTTAACCAAATTGTAAACTCTTTCATGGTACAAAATGGTAACCTATTTTATGGTACTGACCCAAGTCTCTCATGATGGATCTGATAGCATAATCTTTTATAGCTAAGCTTCTAAAAGAATGGAAAAAATGGAAACAAAACATGGATTATACAAGCATGAACAGTATCTGCCCTATTTTTGGGGTATGTAGTCTTTGCACTGACAAGCAGTGGTTATTATTAGCATTACATTATACATAGTGGAAAAACCTGTTCATCAAATGTAGAATTTAATTACCCATACTTAATATACTACTTACAGAATACTCTGTACGTACCGATACATGTATGAATCTCCCCCCAAAAACACACAAACATACATAGACACATAGATATTAAAGTACAATGAGACATATTAACAGGTGCTGTCTAATAATATGGAGCATAAAATACAGATTGCTTGGTCACTACATAAGTTTTTTGACCTGCTAAAGTAATATACTTCTTTAGCACCTGTACTGTACTTGGCACAAGGAGAAGGTGACGCCACTTATGGCAATTAGAGATTTTATCAATGTTTTACCTGTAATCTTAACTATTTTCTTATTTTGGCTTAAAAAAACTTGATACACTCTCCCTTTATCAAAAATGAATAAAAAGATGGCCCCCTGCTCAAATATCTAACTCTCAACCCATAAATTAGAAGAAGTAATGGTTCATAAGTGTCAACAGGCTTTATGGAATCCTGCATACCTTAAGAAGAGAATTTTCCGCAATGGCACTGGTGATGAGACAAAATCCAGACAAAGAAACCTCATAGGAATATCGTAATCTATAATAACTGGTTGCTCCTTTGATTTAAACTTATCACTGACAGCCTGTTACAATATTTGCTAATAACTATTCAAGGGGGATAATGGTCCATTGGGCATCATAAGTGCAGACTTAAGAGTTCATGTGATACTAGGAGAATCTGAATGTGGCTTTAATTAAGAGTTTATGGCATGTATTATTCCCTGAGGGTCTAATGGGTGGGAAAGTAATAAAAAAATACTCAATTTTGAAAACAGATACCTCTATAATACTCTTCCTAAACTTTCTTACTTCAGTACCTTTATAGCATCATAAAAGAATTCATATCTGTGAATCATTAGAAAGAAAAAATGAGTATGCATGCTTCATAAGCTTGAAGCATGCAAAAATTGAAAGAAGACAGACGATCTGGACTATGCAGTAAAGCACCACATCCCCCATTATGAATAGTGATTGCTCCTAATGCTCTAGGTTTTGATAATTAAGACAAGGAGTGATTTATTAAAGGCCTCAGTTTGGGGAACTGACCTTAATCTTATTTAAACAACCTCTCCCTTTACTTACTGGACAAACTTCATAAAATATACAGAGTGAAATCCCTTAAGATTTATCATTACAGAAGAGAAATAGAGGTATGAATATGCTGCATGTTACCAAGAGCCTGATTCTAGGAATTAGTCTTGGCCCAGGTATCGCTAAGGCCCAGTTTGGGAAGCTAATATTAACACAGTGAAATAATATGAAGAAGCTTAAGAACTTACTGTTCTTCTCGTGATATTGAGAAATTCAAGGTATTTATGACAGTTACGAAGAGCTTCCTCTATAGTAGTCAATATATCATTTTCCTAGATTAAATTCTCAAATATTAGTATAGGAGTTTAATTGTTCTCTGGTGATTCTCCAGTCACTGCTCTCAAGAATCCTCTTGCCTACTCTCTAAAGAGCGTACTAAAAAAACGCATCATTTATCAGAATTTTACAATGTCTCTAAACAGCCACATAGAGAAATTCGGAATTATTTCTAACAGCCACAAAGAGAGTCCTGAGAGCTTGCTCTGGGGTTATTACTGGATCACACAGAATATTCCATCATTGATGCCTACGAGAAATCTGTGAGGAAAGTCCTCTTTAAATAAAGAATAATCATACCCAGCATTCTCTTTTGGTAGGAATGATCTGTGGCAGATCTATTATGAAACTAGGGAAGATTAAGCTTTAGGGGCCCCTAACTCCAGAGGGATCCCGGGCACTGAAGCTATTTCATGATGAAGAAATGGTGAGAATTAAATAAATCTACATGTGGACTGTGACTATTATTTCATCCTGCATCATCTACCAAACAGTTATGACATCAGCATGATTATATCAGTGATTGTTTCACTATTTTTCAAGATTTTCCATATTTAAACAAAGGCGTACACATTTTTGGGGTTAAGTCACAACCAACAACAGTTCATCATTGATTTTTCAAGACATTTACTTCATGAGATAGAGTACATCAATTGATGTCAGATCAGATGACGACTGATTACATTATGCATAGCCAAGCATTGAGTCAGCACATGGGACTGATGGGGAAGAATTGCAAGATATGCAAGAAAAGAATGTTGCAGACATTTTAGTGCAACATACAGTATAGAACACCAATGAAGAATTAAATTATTTGGCACTGGAAGGTGCTAACTGCAGAGAAAACTATGACGAGTAAAAAACAGTCAAAAAATATCGTCTCTTTTTTACAGCTCAATCAATAACTGTCATCAATAGAGGAAAAGTTAGCTGAAGAGACAAAGGAATTTGATCACATGGTGTACTGTGGTATCAGTTCAAATGGGAACTCAAGGCTACGTTTCATCCCCAAGTACAAAGTCAAAACAATGAAGAGGATAATATTGAAGCATAACACAAGGAGTCAATATTTCATTCCAGTCAGGCCATTCATCAAGTGATTACACTGTTCTCTAAAATTTTCCTTTCAAAGAATACTGAAAAGAAAAACACATAAACAAACACACACATATATTAAAATTAATGAAGCAGATGCTATGCTTTCCTTCAGGCACTTTGTGGATGAATGCCTGGTTCCCAATATTAAATATTCATTTCAATTCCCACTACAATATACAAGTACCTCTTCACTAGACCCGCTTTTGGATAAAAAGGAGTTTAGTGGCATCTTCCGAGTGATAGTGTTTGCCAACTCACTTAGAGAGGGAAGAACAACAATTTCATCAGATGCAACGATAAATAAACAAAACTCAAAATATATTACTTACCGGTGCGCCTTCCTTTGAAAATACACTGTCTTCTTCTTCTTTCGCTTTCTTTTCTTTTGGTGATACAGGAACCCAGCCACTATCTGTTCAGATATGACAATAAAATCAGTTACTTGGAAATGCCAGCACATTACACATAATATTGTACTCAGATACTAATTTACAATACGAACATTTCCTTACAATACTACTCTTCAACTCAAATATTCAAATAATTCTGAGTAGAGAAAATTAAAAGAAAATTAGCTTGTAAATAAGAGGACTTTATATATTAGTAACTACACAACTTCAAAATGAAAGATTTTTTTTATTTTTCAATGTTTGTAATTCAGTTCATCATCATCTGGCTCAGGCCTAAAAGAACCCCTAATAGGAGTTCCAGATGAGGATCATAATCAGTGTGACAGAATCTCCGAGAATGAATAAACAAAGAGCAAAGATATTCCTCATGTAATAGAATTTGTCAATTCAACAAAATAAATAGAGAAGTATCTTCTTCCCTAAGCTTTAAGTAATGGCAATAATGACCATCTACCACAACTCCTTCACCAATATATATACATATGTATATACAGGGGGTCCTCGACCTAAAATGCAGTTCTGTTCCTAGAGACGCGTCGTAACCTGATATTCAGCGTAAGTCGGAACACACCTAAATAAGTATCTACGCGACTCACCTATGGTATCGCAACAGTAAATTTTGCAATCTAAAATATAAAAACTCAACATTTCTATGACATATGGAAACAAATAGGACTACAAAAATAAAGGAAAGACAAATATAAAATATACTGAAATAGTAACAAAAAAAAAAAAAAAAAAAAAAAAAAAAAAAAAAAAAAAACAATTCTGTACCTATACTTCTGTGGTTGGCTTGCACACTGGAAGGGGCATCGCAAGGGAGGGAGAGAGGCTGGAAAGGCAGGAGGTCTGGCAGTAGGTGCTGAATAGACTGAGGCAATGAGTGTAGTGATGCAGGAGAGTCTGGAGAGGCAGCTGAGGTATAGGGTACAGGATCTGTTGCTGGCCTCTCTACCTTCTTGAAGAAATGATCCAGGCGAGTCTGGAAGGATGCCATCTTCTCCTACCAAATTTCCTTGCAACACCGCAGACAATCCATGACCCCCCTGGCGACTTTAATGTGCCTGGCAATGTTGGGGTCCTCAGCCTCAACCTTTTCCAACCCTTCCTATATTGGGGCAAAACCTTCTTACAAGCCCTTGCTTATAACTCTCTTGAGCTTTGGGGTTGGCATTTATTCCTCTTCTTTAACCATTCCAGTTGAGTGAGGTCCTCAGCAGATAACTCCTCTCCATGATATTCCAGCAGCTCTGTTACATCATCAGCCCCCACAACCAAATTAAACTGCTTACTCAGGGCAACAACATTCTTGGTGACAGCCTCAACTGTCTCTTCAAAGCCCTGGAAGTCAATCACAAACTGGGGGCACAGTTTCTTTCATACACCATTAAAGTTCGTCTAATAGCTTGAAGGCTGTTGTAAAATTTCCAAAATTACTTGAAAATCAAGACCTTTTCCTTCTCAGTTGCCCTGAGAGCCACAGCAATTGTCCTTTGTAGGTAATGGGCCTTGAAAGTGGCAATGACACCCTGATCCAATAATGTAACAAGGCAGTGGTATTATGTGAAAGGTAAACCACCTAAACATTAGGATGAAAGTCATCCAAATTGAGCAGGGTGACCATGGGCATTGTCTAGCACTAGGAGCACCTTAAAGGGCAGACCCTAGGAACACAGTACTGCTCCACTAATATGGTTGCTAAACCAGATCTTGAAAATCTGAAGTGTCACCCAAGCCTTCTTGTTTGACTTCCAGATGACAGGCAGTTGACCCTTTCAAATGCCCTTGGATATTCAGCCAAGTAACCCAACAAGTGCTTCAGCTTGAAGTTGCCAGCAGCTTTAGACTTCAAAAGCAGTCAGTGTCTCCTTGCTGGCTTTATGGGTTGGTGCTGTATTCTCCTCCTTGGCTATGTTCGTACGACCAGGCACATACTTCCAGAACAAGGCGAACTCATTCACAGTAAACACTTGTTCAGCACAACAACCCCCTTCCTAATTATCTCAGTCAAGGCACCAGGAAAATCACTTGCTGCTTTCTCATCACCATTAGCAGCTTCACTTTGCACCTTAAGGTTATGCAAATTAGCACGAGCATTAAACCACATAAACAAACCCTACTGGCCACAAACTCTTCACTTTCACTCCCTTCCCCTTTTTTTGTTCTCACTGGGATACTCCACTGATGCTGGTCATCCAGACAAAGCACTGATAACCTTTCCATTACAATCATTAGGCCACTACACTGCTTAGTAATCACAGTGGATTTTATAGCAGCAGAGCCTTTTAAATGTTCAAGGATGCGATCTTTATCCTTGATAATCGTCGCCACGGTCTAATAGCTTCACACTAGTAAACATAGCAGCTTCTCCCTTTTCCGAGCACTTCATTATCTCTATCTACACTTCCATGGTGATGGCTTTCCTTTTCTTCAAAGCATTGCCAACAGAAGAATCTGATTTCACTTGGGAGACATAACAGAGGCCAAAAATTATCAAAAAAAAAGAGCAAAACAAACTAATGAGAGAATAAACACAATAAAAAAATGGAAAATGAGCAGGAACTGAGCTCCCGCGTCTTCCTGTCTAACGCCACTTGATGACATATTCTTCCACCACACTCAACAAACTGTTCTCATGCAAAGTTTGTATTTCCAATGCAAACCACGGAGGTTGAAACAAGGATTTCTTAAAAGTTTCTGGAAGATAGGTCGTAACCACAAAACATCATACGTCCAGAACCTACTTATATATGTACTGTACTGTACATATTAATATGCAGTACTGTACAGTACTTGGGCTAGAGACACTAAACTATTACACAAAACAAAGCATACAGTATTAGTGAATTTAAATACAGTAATCATTATGTAATTAATACATTACAGTACAGGAATACTGTACATACATTAATACATGGGAAGATAATGAATACATTTATATTCGTATCTGTGAATGTTCGTAAGAAGGGGAGCTTCTGATATATATATATATATATATATATATATATATATATATATATATATATATATATATATATATATATATATATATATATATATATATATATATATATATATATATATATATATATACATTCAGTGCTCTCTCATTTATCGCAGGGGTTAGTTTCCGGGACCGGCCACGATAAGTGTAAAACCGTGAAGTAGGAGGACCACATTTATTATTGGTATTTTACATTTATTTTTACCTTTACTGTATAAAACCTCCCTGCACTGTTAACAAACCACCTATTACTTTATTAATAACAGTGCGCAAGAGTAAATTTATATGAATGTGATATTATGAAGATTGGAAAAAAGCATTCAGAACAGCAAACAAACTTTCGATATAGTATCGTCAGGGAAATAGCGTGTAAAGAATATATATATTTCATTTAAGTTTCCCATGTACAGTACAATATACATTTTCTTTGAATGAATTGTATACACTTTTTTTTTCTCTCTGCTAACATTATTTACGTTACGATTTCGTGCAACATGGTCGATAGATAGAATAATATTTAGAACCAAGGAATATTAATGATACTATAATCTTGAAAATTAGATAAAGCCCAAATATCTAGAGTATATATATATTTTACAAGTAAGATATTGTGCCTGAATAAGCATCAGCTGATACGGAGGCAAACAAACAAACATTTATTTCCATTTTTGTACAATGGTTATTCTTCTACGATTAAAACTGACTTATAAGTAGACATTATTATTAATATTATTATTATTATTACTAAATAGAGAATGAGAGAAGTACACTAAAAAAAAGTTCGTCTCATTTTTGTATAAAGAGATAATAGAGTACTAAGTAAGCAAACGATACTGTATAATAAACTAAGACAGCTAGATAGATAGAGAGACAAATATACACAGATAAACAAAGGAAGATATAAAAAAAATAAAAGCAGCAAGTTAATGTATAAAGGAAGCCACATAGCTGAGATTGGAAATGAGGAGTCAACAAAGAGAGAGAGAGAGAGAGAGAGAGAGAGAGAGAGAGAGAGAGAGAGAGAGAGAGAGAGAGAGAGAGAGAGAGAGAGAGAGAGAGAGAGAGAGAGAGAGAGAGAGAGAGAGAGAGAGAGAGAGAGAGAGAGAGAGAGAGAGAGAGAGAGAGAGAGAGAGAGAGAGAGAGAGAGAGAGAGAGAGAGAGTGAGAGAGAGAGAGAGAGAGAGAGAGAGAGAGAGAGAGAGAGAGAGAGAGAGAGAGAGAGAGAGAGAGAGAGAGAGAGAGAGAGAGAGAGAGAGAGGAGAGAGAGAGGAGAGAGAGAGAGAGAGAGAGAGAGAGAGAGAGAGAGAGAGAGAGAGAGAGAGAGAGAGAGAGAGAGAGAGAGAGAGAGAGAGAGAGAGAGAGAGAGAGAGAGAGAGAATCTTTAATTAACTCTTGTTCATTCAACCAAAACTACAATATTTATTGTAAAAATAATGGTTTGTTGACGGCTAATCATTTTAATGACAAATTCGTAATAACAATAATAATAATAATAATCTCTGACAATCATCATCAAAGGAAAATTATTGTCGCCAATAATAATAACAATAATAATAATAATAATAATAATAATTACACTCTCCATCTCAGTTTTCTCTTTACTTTATGTATTCTTCGTGCCCAAGCCCGATAAAGGCTGTTTTACTTTATTATTTTTTTGGCCCGTTCTGGTGTCACAATCATTATTTATTTATTTATTTATTTATTTATTTATCTATTTATTCACATTATTTTTTTTTTGGCTCGCCTAAAATATCCGTGATGCATTGAATTCGCGAAAGGTGAATATCAATGTAGTGAAGCTTCACTGTATATAAATATACAGGGTTCCCTCGCTACATAGCGGTTTACTTATCGTGAATTCAGTGCATCGCAGTTTTTTTTTTTTCTGGGTATATGAGAAAATATTAAAATATTAAAAATTTAAATTTTCAGTATTTTCATTATTTTATTGAAAAAAATTTTCTTTCATTATTTTATTGATAAAAAAATGTATTTCCCAGCCTAAGAATAATAAAAGAGTAAGAAATAGTAAAAAAACATAAATTTAAACATGTAACTCTGCACCATAGAAAGTACGATACTGGGATCGGCGTTTCTAAAAACGCAAAGGGTAGCACCTACGTGAGCTAGCACATATTAAAATTTCCAGTACTTTGATTATTTTATTGATAAAAAAATGTATTTCCTAGCCTAAGAATAATAAAACAGTAAAAAATAGTAAAAAACATAAATTTAAACATATAACTCAGTAATGCACCATGTAAAATACTGAACGATAGCGTACATTGTATTGGCATCTTTGAAAACGCAAAGGCTCGCACATACGTGAAATAGTTAATGGGATCCTATTGGCTGAAAGGGTGGGAGACGACGAATCACAGAATTGCTTTTCTGTATGTTCTGTATCATTGTGTCTGATTGGCTTTTTGATTGAAGCTTCATTCTCCCAGCGTCTTCCATTGTCTTGCCTCACCCGTTCAGTCTACCCACGTGTGCGCCGTTTGCGTTGTACTTCTTAATACATTGAGCTTGCGATTTTTTTTTATCTCATTTTTCAACCTCTTCAATGCCTCCCAAGCATCCTTCATCTTCTAAGGCTTCTGGTAGTAAGCCTAAGTGGCAAAGGAAGATGTTGACCATACCTGAAAAGGTAAAACTGTTAGATATGCTGAAGGAGGGAAGGAGGTTCGCGGATGTCAGCCGCTATTTTGGCATCAACGAATCTACTGTTCGATACATCAAAATGGGCAAGGCGAATATCAGGAAGACAGCAACTATTTCATTTAGTAAAACAGCAAAGAGGGTCGTAACACCTCGCAATAAGATAATAATGCGGATGGAATCTGCTTTGGTCCTGTGGATTGCTGATTGCAGAAAGAAGAACATCAGCTTAAACACCAGTATCATACAAACAAAGGTCAAGAAGCTGTACGAGACATTCGCTAAAAATGATCCCAGCGGCGACAGTGGCGACCGTGAGAAAGAGGAGAGAGAAGATATCGACGACCCACAACCAGGACCCTCCAGCGATTCTCCACTGAGGAAACAATTGTTCGTGGCAAGCAAGGGATGGCTCGCCAAATTTCAAAAACGCTATGGCTTAAAGAGCGTTTCGGTTCATGGTGAAGCTGCCTCTGCAGATACAGCTGCAGCTGAAGATTACATGAAAAACGACTTCAAGAAAATTATCTAGGAAGGCAAATATGCTCCTGAGCAAGTGTTTAACATGGATGAGACTGGGTTATTTTGGAAGAGAATGCTGTCTCGCACTTTTCTCTTCAAGGAAGAAGCTAAAGCCCCGGGATTTAACGTGCACAAAGACCGCGTTACCCTCATCATGTGCGGGATTGCTGCGGGCTTCATGTTAAAACCTGGGCTTATCTACAAGTCTAAGAACCCTAGGGCTTTGAAGAATAAGAATAAGAATCTGCTGCCGGTGTACTGGATGCATAACCCTAAGGCCTGGATCATGAAAAGCCTCATGTCAGATGGGTTTCACCAATGCTTTATCCCTCAGGTCAAAATTTATCTTGCGGAAAAAGGCCTTGAATATAAAGTCCTTCTTTTGATGGATAATGCTGGTGGCCACGCAACTGATCTCAAATACGACAGTGTTCAAGTAGAGTTCCTGCCACTGAATACGACATCACTGATTCAGCCTATGGATCAAGGCATTATTCGTGCGTCCAAGGCCCTCTACACACGAAATGCCCTAGCGAACCTGGTTGAATCAATGGATGCGGACGAGGAATTCTCACTGAAGACTTACTGGCATAACTACATGATTGCTACATGCCTTCAAAATATTCAGAATGCAATACGATATGAAGCCGGCCACAATCAATGCCAACTGGAAGAAATTGTGGCCCGAAGTCATCTACGACTACAAGAGATTCGCTCCTGAGGAAGTCCATAACTCGGCAGTTGCAAATGCTATGAAGTTGGCTGCACTTCTAGGAGGAGAAGACTTTAATGATATGACTCACAAAGACGTCAATGAATTGATCGACTGCCACTCGCAGCCTTTGAGAGATGAAAACTTGGAGGAAATGACAAAATCAGCAAGCGAAGAAAAGGAAGAACAACCAAAGGAAACGAACGAAGAAATCGAAGAACCTGGCCTTACACTCGAACATCTGTTAGCCATATATGAACAAGTGAAAGCAGTCCAACAACTCTCGCAAGAACATGACAATAATATGGTTCGTTCGGTGACCTTCTGCAATCGTCTCGATGATGCCATGATTCCTTACAAGACCATCTTCCAACAAAAGAAGAAACAGCAACAGCAACTCCCCATTACCATGTTCTTCTCTTGCAAAAATCAGCCGTAAAGCTGTCATTGGCTGCGGAATAATTTCCTCTGGAGTCTATACACATCATCATCACCTCATTCACGGTAAGTTTACCTATCACGTTCATATAAATTTACGCTTGGATGCTGTTATTAATAAAGTAAAGGGTTGTGTTTTAACAGTGCAGGGAGGGTTTATACAGTAAAGGTAAAAATAAATGTAAAATACCTATGTATATGAGTATGTATAAGACATCATCACCTCATTCATGGCAAGTTACCTATCACTTTCATATAAATTTATGCTTGGATGCTGGTTTTAATAAAGTAAAGGGTGGTTTTTAACAGTGCAGGGAGGGTTTATACAGTAAAGGTAAAAATAAATGCAAAATACCTATGTATATATTGTGATCCTACTTCGTGGATTTTCACCTATCACAGCCGGTCTCGGAACCGAACCCACGCGACAAACGAGGGAGCGATATATATATATATATATATATATATATATATATATATATATATATATATATATATATAGTAATCCCTCGTTTATCGCGAGTGTTACGTTCCGGGACCACTTGAGATAGGTGAAAATCCGCGAAGTAGCAGCACCATACTTATTACAGGTATTTTACATTTATTTTTACCTTTATAAACCCTCCCTGCACTTTTAACAACTCACCCTTTACTTTATTAATAACAGCAAGCAAGCCTAAATTTATATGAGTGTGACAGGTAGGTTTACAATATATAACAGTGCGCAAGCGTAGAGCTATAGGAACGTGATAGGTAAGCTTACTGTGAATGACATGATGATGACATTTACATACTGCATAGCCAATAACAACTTTACGGCTGCTCTTTGCGAGAGAAGAACATGGTAATGGGGAGTTATTGTCGCCGTTTCTTCTTTTTTAGGAAGATGGTTTTGTAAGGAGTCATGGGATCGTCAATTATATTGCAGAAGTGCACTGAACAAACCATATCATCATCCCACTCCTGTGGGACGATGTAGCGAACAGTAGATTCGTTGATGCCGAAATGGCGGCCGACAGCCAAGAAACTTCTTCCTTCCTTCAGCATATTTAACAATTTTACCTTATCTGCTATCATCAACATCTTCCTATGCCGCTTAGGTTCATTACCAGAAGCATTAGACGATAAAGGATGCTTGGGCGGCATTGCAGGGGTTGAAATAAAGCAAAAGTTTCACAAAAAACACAAGCACAACGTATTAAGAGGTACAAAGCGAAAGGCGCACACGTGAGTAACTGAATGGGTGAGGCGAGACAATGGAAGATGCTGGAAGAATCAAGCTTCAATCAAAAAGCCAATTATACCCCAGGATACAGAAAACAATTCTGTGATTCGTCATCTCCCACCATTCAGACAATAGCACCCCGTGTACTGCTTCATGTAGGTGCGACCCTTTGCGTTTTCCATCTTATATGGTGCAATACTGTGAGTTACATGTTTAAATTTATGTTTTTTACTATTTTTTACTGTTTTATTATTCTTAGGTTAGGAAATACTTTTTTTTTCAATAAAATAATGAAAATAATGGAAATTTTAATATTTCCACATATCGTGGATTCCCGCGATATACCCAGAATATCTGCGATATAAAATACATAAAAACTCGCGATGAACTGAATTTGTGGAAGGTGAATTGCAATATAGCGTGGGACTGCTGTGTATATATATATATATATATATATATATATATATATATATATATATATATATATATATATATATATATATATATATATATATATATATATATATATATATATATATATATATATATATATATATATATATATATATATATATATATATATATATATATATATATATATATATATATATATATATATATATATATATATATATATATATATATATATATATATATATATATATATATATATACAGTGTTCCCCAGGTTATTCGCGTTTCTTGGTTTGCGTTCTCAATGTATCGTTTTTTTTTGTTTTTTGTTTTTTTCCCCCCAACCAGGATGGGCCAAAAAATGATAAAATAAAACAGACTTTATCAGGTTGTAAAGAGAAACAGAGATGGAGAGTGTAATGACCAGACAGATGTGAAGGGATTATAAAAGATGTGTAATGAATATCCAGCTCTCTGTTGGGTTTTAATATACCTCTGCATTACTTTCATGATGTCTATTCCAATCATTCTGCTTAAGTCTTATTATTATTATTATTGTTATTATTATTATTATTAATATTATTATTATTATTATTATTATATCATTGGCAACAATAATTTTCCTTTGATGATGATTGTGGAGATGATTATCATCATCATTATTATTATTATTAAGGGTTCATCATTGTTTGTACATCTGTTGGTGTATTTACTTTTAATAACTGTGTAAGGTGCCCCTCCCAAGTTGGCTGGGACAAAGAGAGTGTGGGGGGGTTGGGTAGAATAGAATGTTGGAGAGAGAGAGAGAGAGAGAGAGAGAGAGAGAGAGAGAGAGAGAGAGAGAGAGAGAGAGAGAGAGAGAGAGAGAGAGAGAGAGAGAGAGAGAGAGAGAGAGAGAGAGAGAGAGAGAGAGAGAGAGAGAGAGAGAGAGAGAGAGAATCTTAAAGTAACTTTTGTTCATTCAACCCAAACTACATTATTTATAGTAAAAATAATGGTTTAATTATGAATACGTAGTAATAATGATGATGATGATGATGATGATAATAATAATAATAATAATATAATCTCCCCAATCATCATCAAAGGAAAATTATTGTTGCCAATAATAATAATAATAATAATAAGATCTAAGGAGAATTTTTAGAATAGACATCCTGAAGGTAATGCAGAGGTATAGTAAACCCATATGATGGTTCCTTCCTCATATAGGAAGGAACCAAGGAACCAGCCTAAGAATGCACCAGAGAGTTGGATATTCATTACACATCTTTTATAATCCCTTCACATCTGACAGGTCATTACACACTCCATCTCTGTTTCTCTTCACAGTATAATAAAGGCCGTTTTATTTTATAATTTTTGGCCTGTCCTGGTGTCATAATCATCTTTAATTTATTTATTTATTTATTTATTTAGTTTTTTTTTTTTTTTTATTTAAGGCTGATCCTACTTCGCGGTTTTGCTGGTTCGCGCAGGGTCCTGGAACAGAACTACCGCGATAAGGGAGGGAACACTATATATATATATATATATATATATATATATATATATATATATATATATATATATATATATATATATATATATATATATATATATATATATATAGAGGGTCCCCGTTTTACATTTGGGTTCTGTTCCTGACAGATAACAAACCGGATTTTTATATAAGTCAGAAAACACTGAAATGCAAATCTAGGTCCCCCATGAATGCTAAAAAGAAAATACTCTAAAACAAAGAAATATAATCTAAGTTCTTAATCTAATAAATAAATATAAAGTACACTATACAGAATTGCTTACATTTGCTACTGTAGTTGGTTTGCATATATATATATATATATATATATATATATATATATATATATATATATATATATATATATATATATATATATATATATATATATATATATATATATATATATACAGTAATCCCCCCATTATCGTGATAGTTCGGTTCCGGGACCCGGCGCGAGACAGGAAAACCGCGAAGTAGGATCAGCCTATATGTACATAGATATTTTAATTTATTTTTACGTTTACACTGTATAAACCCTCCCTGTACTGTTAACAAACCACTCTCTACTTTATAAATAACAGCATGCAACGTAAATTTATATGAGAGTGATAGATAAAATTACGGTGAATGAAGTGGTAATTACATGACATACTCATGTACACAGGTATTTTACAATAATAATTTGCCAAAAAAAAAACGCGATACAGTGAAAACGCGAACCAAGAAACGCAATACAGTGGGGGATCACTGTATATATATGCAGGATTAAGCCTCTTTTAGTCTACCACTCTGAAAATATGCGAATTTTCAAGTGCAATGTGTTGAAGGCTAGAGTGGAGGTTGAATACTAAGGTCTGGGTAACACGTATCCTATTCATTAAATGGTTGACTGTAGTTTATGCACCACCTGTCAAGAATATCTTGAGAATAAACATTTGCCCCTTATGTGTTTTCTGATAATGGATAATGCTCCTGTCCATACCCCAGGTTGAAAAGACCTTGCTATGGAATATGACTTCATAAAAGTCAAATTTCTGCCTCCTAACACCACTCCTCTCCTCCAGCCCAAGGACCAGCAAGTAATTTCAAATTTTAAGAAGCTGTATACGAAGGGTCATTTTGCCAGGTGTATCCTGCTAACCAACGACACTGATCTGATAAGAGCATGAATTCTGGAAAGAATACTTCAATATCCTCCATTGCAATGGTCTCATTGACAAGGAAAGGAAAGATAGAATTCTGGAAAGACCACTTCAATATCCTCCATTGCAATGGTCTCATTGACAAGGCAAGGAAGGAGGTCTTTCACCGCGCACTGAACTCTGCCTGGAGGAAACTTTGGCCAGGTTGTGTGGCTGATAGAGATTTCGAGGGTTTCAAGCAGAAGCTAGCTATTAAAATAGTGAATGAGATAGTGGCCACAGGCAAAAGTTTGGGCTTGGAGGTCAATGAGGAGGATGTGGAGGAGCTGGCGGAGGATGACAAACAAGAACTCACCACTGAGGAAGTGATCGAGTTGGAACGTGAATAGGTAAAGATTCTCCAAGAGGAGCAATCAGTGGAGGAGGGGGACAAAAGGATAAAGGTTTCAAGTGAAAAGTTTAAAGAAAATTGTTGTAACTGGAGTGATGCGCAGGCTTCCATTGAGATCCATCACCTGGAGAAAACTGTGAGTTATAGATTAGTGAATATTCTAAATGACAATGTGATGTCTCATTTTAGAAAACTTTATCAGCAAAGAAAGACAAATTTCTCTGCATCGTTTTCTTGTGCCAATACCAGCCAGAGAACCACCTTCTATGAGAGAACATGGAGAAAAAACACCAAAAATACAGCCTGTACCTGAACAGTTGCCCGATGATTTTATGGAAGGGGACTCTCCTTCAAGGGAGTAGTCCTCCTCCACCACCATCCATGAGCACCAGCAACAATCAACCACAAAAGTAATACAATACTGTACTATATTTTATTTTAGCAGAGTAGAACTTATTTCTATTATTATTGCAATTTTCCTATTACAGGTGTATTTATACATGCATATATTCATAAAAATATTTAAATAGGCATACATCTGGGGGCTGGGGGATGGATTAATTTGCTTTACCTGTATTTCAATGGAAATAATTATTTCGAGTTAAGAACTTTTTGACTGAAAAACGTGGTTTAAGAACGGATTAAGTTCTTAATTAGAGGTGCCACTGTATATATATATAGTAGCGCCTTGACTTAGTAATTATAAGTCCTAAGTTCGAGTCCCGGTCGGGGTAAAAAATGATTCATATATATATATATATATATATATATATATATATATATATATATATATATATATATATATATATATATATATATATATATATAATATATATATATATATATATATATATATATATATATACCTCTTGGAACAACAGGAGGATAGGTTCTCAGAAGCGACATGTAATGTAAAAATTCGCGTAATGTAACCAGTCATTTACCATAAGAAACAATGATAATAGGAGGAGGAGGAAGGGAGAGAGCAAACCACTGGTTGTTGGTGGGGTTAATACTGGGTGAAGAGTGACTGAAGCACATGGCAGCATGGTGGGAAACTGCCTCAGAGGAGGTCACTTAGTTACTAAACAACCATATTTTTTGCTTTTTCTCACGCTCACGCATGTAGCTCGCACATTTTGTATTTTTTTACTATTATTTTTTGGAGGCGTTATTATATCAACGTGTAAAAAGCAAGTTGATTGTACAGTGAACCCTCGCTATATCGCGGTTCACCTTTCACGAATTCAGTGCACTGAGGATTTTTTTGGCAAAAAAAGAAAAAAAGAAAAAAGAATTAAATGATTGTGACACCAGGACAGGCCAAAATATAATAAAATAAAACAGCCTTTATCAGGCCTGGGCACGAAGAATACATAAAGAGAAACAGAGATGGAGAGTGTAATGACCTGTCAGAAGTGAAGGGATTATAAAAGATGTGTAATGAATATCCAATTCTCTGCTGGGTTTTAATATACCTCTGCATTACTTTCATGATGTCTATTCCAAAAATTCTCCTTAGATATTATTATTATTATTATAATTATTACTATCACTGGCAACAATAATTTTCCTTTGAGGATGATTGTGGAGATTATTATTATTATTAACATTATTATTATTATTACCATTATTGTTATTAAGGGCTCATCATTGTTTGTACATCTGTTGGTTTATTTACTTTAATAACTGTGTACAGTGACCCTCCCTAGTTGGCTGGGACAAAGGGAGTTTGGGGTTGGGTAGCATAGAATGTTGGGGGGGAGAGATTATTTTATTTTATTTTATTAATTTATTGCGCCAAGGCGTCAGACATTACATGAGTTCATACAAATAATGCTTCAAATGGATATAAAACCAAGAATTGAACATGGTTTACAGGGAGGTGTACATATTGATAAAACATTGCTGCATACTAACACACAACTCACAGAATGGCAGCACAGAGTACATTATATGCAAAAGTAAAGCTCAGAGAAACGCAGAATGCACAAACAGAATTATATAGCAACATACAGAAAATATATGTATAATTCAATATAATTAATGGCCACCAAAGTGAGGAAAACGAGCAAGAATAACATCAAGGTTGTCATCATTAAGTAAAAATGAGCAGATCTGTATTAAGTTCTGACCTCGTGGTAAAACATCTCTCACTGCGGGGCACTGAAGACAATAGTGGTGAAGAGTGTTAGCATTAGTTCGGTCGCATAATGTACAGGAGGTGTACTGTGGCATATCTAGAGTCTGGGAGACCTGCCATAAAGGCCGATACCCCATTCTGAGCCGAGCACTAACTACATTGTTTTTCCGCACCATTAACCCGCGTCTGCGATACTTGTAGCGACTGTGAAGGAAGTGATCATGGTGCTGTATGGACACACTGTTGGCCCTCTCCGTGTCCCTGCGCTGGACCGTCATGGCAAACCCAGCTGAGTAGATGATGTTACGTAGGCATCGGAGGGAGGGCTCAGCGTCCACAGCATGCCCATCCAGCATACAGGCCGCCTTGGCAAGACGATCCGCTGTGTCGTTGCCAGTCAGCCCAATGTGGGATGGAGTCCACACAAATGACACAACAAGAGAAGCATCCCGAGCGGCTGCGAGGCGACATAGTATATCTCCCACAGCACGGCCACAGATAGGTCTTGGCGAGGATAGGGCTTGTAGGGCCGATTGGGAGTCACAAATTATTACCCCATTCACTCGTCGTCGAACAAGGAGAGTCACGGCATCCAAGATGGCATTCAGTTCACAGTAGGTGGAGCTCGACGAGGTGGGTAGTCTACGGCCAATCCATGAATCAGCCGGCACAGGCGGCTCCATGGTGGGGGAAAACACAGCACATGCCGCCCTCCCATCTGCTTGCACAGAACCATCAACATAGACGTGGTGTGCTGCAGGGACAGACGTGGATACATCAGCGATAGTCTCCAGAGCTAACTGTCTCTGCAAGGGGGGATAGACATCCTTCGAGGTCGGTGTATATGTGACAGCGGGGAGGGGGACACGCCAGGGTGGTAAATCTGGGACAGCCGCCTGCACTGGCAGGTCGATGTCAAGGCCACGGAGAATGTCACTCACCACCCTGATAAGGTTATGACCTCCTGCTCGAAGTGGGAGCCTGGGTGCGTCTGGATCAAGGGACGTCCTCATGACAGCAGAGAAGTACGGAGCAAGAAAGGGGTAGTGAAGACACTTAACAGTAAGATAGGACACATTGGCATAAATCCTCTCCACAAGAGGGGGTAAGTTGAGCTCCAACTGCATACTCACAATACGGGTAGAGAGAGAACATCCCAAGATAAATCTCATGACTCGATTCTGGAACTTTTCAAGTGGCTCGAGAGCTGGTTTAGGAAGTTGACACAAGGCAGGAGACAGATAGTCAACCACTGACCGAAGTAGTAGGATGTAGAGGGTCCTCGCCACTGGGATGGAGACTCCTGCAGCATTGTTGGCAAGCCACTTGACAGGTGCAAAGCGGGGCTCCAGACGGTCAAGAAGGCTCTTCACAAAGGGATGAATTCGTTGACGAGCAGGTATAGCTGGGTGATCCGGACAGGTGCACCTAAATACGTGTACTGTGTGCAGTGAGGGATGACATTACCACCCATGGCGAATGCGGGCAGTGCTCTGCAGTTGCGTGAAGTAAAAATCCTGCTTTTTTCTGGGGAGATAATAAGGCCACAGGAGGTAGCAGACACGTAAAAGTCATGGAGCGTGTGCTGAAGGTCGTGAGTTGAGGTCGTGTGGATGCATATGTCGTCCGCATAGCAGGTAACTGTAGTACCGGGGATGACAGGAAGGAGGGAGAGTAGACGATGCATAAGGATATTGAATAGAAAAGGACTTAGCACACCCCCCTGAGGAGTACCCAGTTCAAACCGTTCATAGGAGCTATACGACCCTTTAAAAAGGACGCTTGATGTTCTGTTGCAGAGATATCCCCGTATCCATTTCAGTATGTTCCCCCGAACTCCAAAGTCCACCAGCTGGTCAAGAATAATTTCCTTGTTGGCTATATCGAAGGCAGATTTGAGGTCCAGGAAGGGGGGGGGGAGAGAGAGAGAGAGAGAGAGAGAGAGAGAGAGGAGAGAGAGGAGAGAGAGAGAGAGAGAGAGAGAGAGAGAGAGAGAGAGAGAGAGAGAGAGAGAGAGAGAGAGAGGAGAGGAGAGAGAGAGAGAGAGAGAGAGAGAGAGAGAGAGAGAGAGAGAGAGAGAGAGAGAGAGAGAGAGAGAGAGAGAGAGAGAGAGAGAGAGAGAGAGAGAGAGAGAGAGAGAGAGAGAGAGAGAGAGGAGAGAGAGAGAGAGAGAGAGAGGAGAGAGAGAGAGAGAGAGAGAGAGTCAAAGTCAAAGTCAAAGTCAAAAACTTTATTCCATCAAAAATGGCTATTACATGATAATTAATCTAATTACAAATTGCAATGTAAAATGTCAAAATAAAACTAATGAAATTTGCAAAGCACAAAATAAAAAAAAAAAATTTACACATGATAATTAATCTAAATACAAATTACAATGTAAAATGTCAAAATAAAACTAATGAAATTTGCAAAGCACAAAATCAAAAAATTTACACATTAAAATATGCATACATACACTTCGTTTACCCAATGGGATGATAATAATGAGACTAAAATCACTTATTAAGTAGGTGATTTAAAAGATGAGATTTAAGTGAGGGTAATGTTTGGCAACTTAAGTTTGCGGGTAAAGAGTTCCAAAGTCTCGGGCCTATTACATTTAAGGCTCTTGCCCCAATATCAGTGGAAGTTCTGGGCACGTAAAAAGAATTCTGATATCTGGTGTTGACGTTATTGATGCGCACTTGATTAACTGTTGGCAATGAGAAGAGCCATTCCGGTAATATTCCATGATTTATTTTAAAAACTAAAAGACAGATATTATATATGAACTTCATGTCCATCCTTAGCCAACCCAATCTCTCAAGAGGGGAGTCACGAGAGAGAGAGAGAGAGAGAGAGAGAGAGAGAGAGGAGAGAGAGAGAGAGAGAGAGAGAGAGAGAGAGAGAGAGAGAGAGAGAGAGAGAGAGAGAGAATAATGTGGAGGGAATTGTTGGGAGTTATGGTGTTGGGGGTAGCTGATCGGCGTCGTCACACGGTGTATGTGTGTATGTTTGTATGTACGTGTGTTTGTGTGTGTATGTGTCCCGCTTAACCTATTTCCGTTCCATTCTGCAGTAGTCTCTCTCTCTCTCTCTTTCTCTGTCAACATCTTTCCCCATTTATTGATGTTATCTTTTATTTCCCTCTTCCTCATTTGATTTCTTCTTCTTCCCCTCTTTCTTTCTTCTCTACTTTGATGGCAAATGGATGCTTCCTTTTAAAGTTCCATCAGGAAATGAAGAGAGAGAGTGAATTTAAAACGGAGGGAAGTTTATTACTAGATTTCTCTCTCTTTGTTGACTCCTCGCTTCCAATCTCAGCTATGTGGCTTCCTTTATATATTAACTAGCTTCTTTTGTTTTTTTTATATCTTCCTTTGTTCATCTCTGTATATTTGTCTTTCTATCTATCTAGCTGTCTTAATTTATTATAGAGTATCCTTTGCTTAGTTAGTACTCTATTATCTCATTATGCAAAAATGAAACAAACTTTGTTTTAGTGTTCTTCTCTAATTGTCTATATAATAATAATAATAATAATAATAATAATAATAATAATAATAATTACTTATAAGTCACTTTTAATCTTAGAAAAATAAACATTAAACAAAAATGGATATAAATGTTTGGTTATTTGTTTGCCTCCGTATCAGCTGATGCTTATTCAGGCACAATATCTTACTCATAAAATATTTATTTACTCACCCTATTTGGGGTTTATCTAATTTTCAAGATTATAGTATTATTAATTTTCCTTGGTTCTAAACATTATTCTATCTATCGATCATGCTGCACGAAATCTTAAAGTAAGTAAAGTCTGCTGAGAGAAAAAGAAAACACATACAATTCGTTCGAAAAAAACGTATACTGTACTGTACATGGGAAACTTAAATGAAATACAGTGTTACCTTAATTATCGCGGTAGTTCGGTTCCGGGACCCGGCGCGAACCAGGAAATCCGCGGAGTAGGATCAGCCTATATGTACATAGATATTTTATTGTATTTTTACGTTTACACTGTATAAACCCTCCCTGTACTGTTAAAATAACACCCTTTACATTATAAATAACAGCAAGCAACGTAATTTTTTTATGAAAGTGATAGGAAAACTTACCGTGAATGAGGTGATGATGACTTGACATACATAGGTTCCATATTTTACAATAATTTTTACGTTTACGTAAAATAGCAGCAGACATCCACAAACTTTTTTCCTTCTTTCAACATATCTAAGAGTTTCACTTTATCTACAATGGTTAACATTTTCCTTTGCCGCTTAGGCTCACTACAAGAAGCCTTAGAAGATGAAGGATGCTTGGGAGGCATTGCAAAGGTTAAAATATGCGAGTAAAAGAATCACAAGCAAAACATATTAATAATAATAAGCACAACATGAATGGCGCACACGAGTGAGGCGAGACAATGGAAGATGGTGGAAGCCTTTGTCCGAAACGCTGATAGCGGTATCGTACTTTACACGTTGCAATACTGTTAGTATTTATGCTTTTTACTATTTTTTACTGTTATATTATTCTTAGGCTAGGAAATACGTTTTTTTCATCAATAAAATCATGAAACTACTGGAAATATAAATATATATGCTAGCTCACGTAGCTTCAACCCCAATACAGTGTACGCTATCGAACACAAGCGAAACGTTTAATAAGCACAACGTGAACGGTGCACACGTGAGTTAGACTGAATGAGTCTTTGTCCAAAACCTTGATAGCGGTATCGTATTTTACATGTTGCAATACTGTTAATATTTATGTTTTTTACTATTTTTTACTGTTTTATTATTCTTAGGCTAATAAATGCATTTTATTTTATCAATAAAATCATGAAACTACTGGAAATATAAATATATATGCTAGCTCACGTAGCTGCGACCCCAATACATTGTTCGCTATCGAACACTATTTCGTATGATGCAATAATGTGAGTTATACTGTATGTACGTATATCAATCAGTTATTAGTACAATGCATATTAATTTAAAATTTATTTACTTATATGATGATTGTACAAAATCTATTGTATTTATTCATTGTAATTTGGACCAAATATTCCTTTTGTAAAGATTATACTGTACTTTTCAAAAGAGGTGGTCAATAAACGTATCTATCTATCTACACTTATGTTTTTTACTATTTTTTACTGTTTTATTATTCGTAGGCAGGGAAATAATTTCTTTTTTATCAATTAGATAATGAAATATGTTTTTTTAATAAAAAAAAAATGAAAATACTGAGAATTTTTTTTTTTTAATATTTTAATATTTTTGCATATACCCATGAAATAAAATAATAATTTATCCAAAAAAAAAAACACGATAGTGAGAAAACGAACCAGGAAACGCGAATAACCGCGGTAACACTGTATATATATACAGGGGGTTCCCATTCTATGTCATGTTCTGTTACTTAAAGCGGACTGAAAATGGATTTCGACTTAAGTCAGAAACTCCTATAAATCGAACCTAGGTCTTAGGAGACTGTGGCAGGTGAGTCTGGAGAGGCAAAAGAACATACAGTACATAATATATAGAAATAATCTAAGTTCCCATTGTAAGATATAGTAAAACTACAATACATGTACAACATTCTATACATAAAACCATTAAAGCACTATAGTAATACAAAACTGCACAGTACAATACGTCTTAACTTTACTCTCATATCTCCATGTCAGGCATCATAATGCCAAAATTATTTTTAATGATCTACTTTAGTATCATTATTATCACTGTATAATCATCATTAATTTTAGTATTACTACTATTGTTATTATCATTATTATTGTTAGTATTATTTGTTAACTTGTTAGCTATATTTCTGTTCACTGTAAGTGAATGTGTTATCATCTTACTTATTGTTCAATTACAAGTCAACTTATAAGTGTACTCTTAGTTTTGTAAAAGAATAGCCATTGTAAAAAAATGGAAATAAATGTCTGTTTGCTTGTTACTTGTATTGTGGGCTTGCACACTGGAAGGGGCATTGCAAGGGATGGTAACCCCCTTCCCTAATTATTTCTGCTGACACATTAGAAAACTCTATTACTGCTTTTTCATCACCATGGAACTGAATTTACTGTACCAGCCAGGTAGGTCGAAAATTTAATTTATTACTAATAAACTGGCCTCCGACATAAAGTCAAACTGACGTTATACAAAAGGGCAAAAGGTGTTATACAAAACGATGTTCTACAGGGACCCCCTCTATATATATATATATATATATATATATATATATATATATATACAGTGATCCCCTGCTGGATCGAGTTTCTTGGTTCGCGTTTTCACTGTACAGGTACCACGGTTTTTTCTTGGCAAATTATTATTTTATTTTTTGGGTATACGCAAAAATATTAAAATATTGAAATAATAAAAATGTTCAGTATTTTCATTTGTTTTATTGAAAAAAACAAATTTCATTATTTAATTGATAAAAAATGTAAAGGGTGTTTTTTAACAGTGCAGGGAGGGTTTATACAGTACATAAACGTAAAAATAATTGTAAAATACCTATGTACATGAGTATGTCATGTAATTACCACTTCATTCACCGTAATTTTATCTATCACTTTCATATAAATTTACGTTGCATGCTGTTATTTATAAAGTAAAGGGTGTTTTTTTAACAGTGCAGGGAGGGTTTATACAGTACGTAAACGTAAAAATAATTGCAAAATACCTATGTACATGAGTATGTCACGTCATCATCACCTCATTCACGGTAAGTTTTCCTATCACTTTCATATAAATTTAAGTTGCATGCTGTTATTTATAAAGTAAAGAGTGTTTTTTAAACAGTGCAGGGAGGGTTTATACAGTACGTAAACGTAAAAATAATTGTAAAATACCTATGTATATGAGTATGTCACGTCATCATCACCTCATTCACGGAAAGTTTTCCTATCACTTTCATAAAAATTTACGTTGCTTGCTGTTTTTTATAAAGTAAAGGGTGTTTTTTTAACAGTGCAGGGAGGGTTTATACAATACGTAAACGTAAAAATAATTGTAAAATACCTATGTACATGAGTATGTCACGTCATCATCACCTCATTCACGGTAAGTTTTCCTATCACTTTCATATAAATTTACGTTGCATGCTGTTATTTATATGGTAGAGGGTGTTTTTTTAACAGTGCAGGGAGTGTTTATACAGTACGTAAACGTAAAAATAATTGTAAAATACCTATGTACATGAGTATGTCACGTCATCATCACCTCATTCACGGTAAATTTTCCTATCACTTTCATAAAAATTTATGTTGCTGTTATTTTTAAAGTAAAGGGTGTTTTTTTAATAGTGTAGGGAGGGTTTATACAGTACGTAAACGTAAAAATAATTGTAAAATAGCTATGTACATGAGTATGTCATGTAATTACCACTTCATTCACCGTAATTTTATCTATCACTTTCATATAAATTTACATTGCATGCTGTTATTTATGAAGTAAAGGATGGTTTGTTAACAGTACAGGGAGGGTTTATACAGTGTAAGCATAAAAATAAATTAAAATATCTATGTAAATATAGGCTGATCCTACTTTGCGATTTTCCTGTCTCGCGCCGGGTCCTGGAACCGAACCATCGCGATAATCGAAGGAACACTGTATATATATAGATATATTCAGTAACCCCTCGTTTATCACGGGGGTTCGGTTCCAGGACCGACCGCGATAGGTGAATTTTCGTGAAGTAGGATCACCCTATATACATAGGTATTTTACATTTATTTTTACGTTTACTGTATAAACCCTCCAAGTACTGTCAGCAAGCCACTCTTTACTTTATTATTAACAGTGTGCAAGCGTAAATTTATATGAAAGTGATAGTAAACTTACTGTGAATGAGGTGGTAGTGACATGGCATCGTCGAGAAGATTGCAGAAGGTTACTGAACAAACCATATTATCATCATGTTCTTGTGAGAGTTGTTGGCGTGCTTTCACGTGTTCATACATGGCTGCCAGATGTTCCAGTGTAAGGCCAGGTTCTTCGATTTCTTCGTGGCTAAGTTACGAAGTGAATTCAACATACAGTACTTATGAAAACTCTTGATCATTATGAAATATTTTGAAGTGGAGAGACCAAGTATCCTATCAGTGATATTTTGAAATATACTTTGGACTTTGCACAAACTGTTCTCAATTCAGGTCAGTCTTCAGAAACCAACTGTGTTCCTTCTCCTTCTATGATGGAAGAGGATGGCATTGAAAACTATGAAAAATGATACTAATGCTCCCCCAATAGAGGAAATCTCTTGTAAATCAGACATTAAAGAAGATCTGCAGAAGCTGCTTGAAATTAAAGAGGAGTCTGTTGAAGCAACGGAAATGATACCGATGCTCCAACAGAAGAGGAAATCTCTTGTAAATCAGACGTTAAAGAATATCTGCAGGAGCCGCTTGAAATTACAGAGGAGTCTGTTCAGGCTAAGGAAATGATACTGATGCTCCTCCAGTACAGACAATGTCTTGTAAATCACATGTTAAAGAAGATCGGCAGGAGCCGCTTGAAATTAAAGAGGAGTCTGTTGAGGCATAGTAGACTGTTATTGAAAAAACCCCTGAAGCATAACGTAATAATAAGCACAACGTGAACAGCGCACATGTGAGTTAGACTGAACGAGTGAGGCGAGACAATGGAAGATGGCCAATCAGACCCCATGATATAAAACATACAGAAAAGCAATTCTGTGATTCGTCGTCTCCCACCCTTTCAGCCAATAGCATTCCATGAACTATCTCACGTAGGTGCGAGCCTTTGCGTTTTCCAAGACGCCAATACAGTGTATGCTATCGTACAGTATTTCACATGGTGCAATACTGTGAGAGTATGTTTAAATTCATGTTTTTTACTATTTTTTACTGTTTTATTACTCTTAGGCTAGGAAATACTTTCTTTTATCAATGAAATAATGAAAATTTCAATATGTACTAGCTCACGTAGGTGTGACCCTTTTCGTTTTCCGAAACGCTGATACCGGTATCGTATTTTACATGGTGCAATACTGTGAGTATTTATGTTTTTTACTATTTTTTACTGTATTATTATTCTTAGGCAAAGAAATACGTTTTTTTATCAATAAAATTATGAAACTACTGGATATTTTAATATATGCTAGCTCACGTAAGTGAGACCCTTTGCTTTACCGAAACGCTGATACCGGTATCGTAATTTCTATGGTGCAGAGTTACATGTTCAAATTTATGTATTTTTTACTATTTCTTACCATTTTATTATTCTTAGGCTGGGAAATAAAATTTTTTATCAATAAAATAATAAAAAAAAAAAATTCAATTTTTTTTAATATTTTCGCATATACTCAGAAAAAAAAAACCACTCACCAAATAAAAACGCAATGCACTGAATTCACGATAGGTGAACCGCAATATAGCGAGGCGTTACTGTAAGTATATATATATATATATATATATATATATATATATATATATATATATATATATATATATATATATACAGTAATCCCTCGTTTATCGCGGGGGTTCAGTTCCGGGACCAGCCACGATAGGTGGATTTCCGCGAATTTAACACTTCTTCCACGAGCACAAAGAGGACTACAATAAGAAAAGATCATCATCACTATATATACAGTAATCCCTCATTTATCGCGGGGGTTCGGTTCCGGGACCGGCCACGATAGGTGCATTTCCGCGAAGTAAAAAAAAAAAAAAAAAAAAAAAAAAAAAAAAAAAAAAAAAAAAAAAAAAACTACTTCTTCCACGAGTACAAAGAGGATTACGATAAGAAAAAATCATCATCATCATTATATATATATATATATATATATATATATATATATATATATATATATATATTTTGACATTATCCTACTAGGAATCCTGTTCCATGCATGATACTCTACGGCATTACCAAGCTAATTTTCACCAATTTCCCTTCTGAACCTAAATTTATCAAGCTTAAATCCATTACCCATTTCGAGTTCTGGTTTGATAATGAATTTTTATAACTTTATTAATTATCACCCTTGTAATGACCTGTCAGATGTGAAGGGATTATAAAAGGTGTGCAATGAATATCCAGCTCTCTGCTGGGTTTTAACATACCTCTGCATTACTTTCATGATGTCTATTCCAAAAATTCTCCTTAGATCTTATTATTATTATTATTATTATTATTTTTAACAATAATTTTCCTTTGATGATGATTGTGGAGATTATTATTATTATTATTAATATAATTATTATTACAAATTTGTAATTAAACCATTATTTTTACAATAAATAATGTAGTTTTGGTTGAATGAACAAGAGTTAATTAAAGATGTCTCTCTCTATCTCTCTCTCCAACATTCTATTCTACCCAACCCCCCACACTCTCTTTGTCTCAGCCAACTAGGGAGGGGCACTGTACACTTATTTAAGTAAATAAACCAACAAATGTACAAACAATGATGAGCCCTTAATAATAATAATAATAATAGTAATAATAATAATAATGATGATAATAATTTCCACAATCATCATCAAAGGAAAATTATTGTTGCCAATAATAATAATAATAATATTAATAATAATAATAATAATATCCAAGGAAAATTATTGGAATAGACATCATGAAAGTAATGCAGAGGTATATTAAAATCCAGCAGAGAGTTGGATATTCATTACACATCTTTTATAATCCCTTCACTTCTGACAGGTCATTACACTCTCCATCTCTGTTTCTCTTTACAGCCTGATAAAGGCTGTTTTATTTTATCATTTTTTGGCCCATCCTGGCATCACAATAATCTAAAAAAAAAAAAAAATTATTTATTTATTTATTTATTTTTTCCAAAAAACATCCGCGATACAGTGAACCGCGATAGAACGAGGGAGTACTGCATATATATATATATATATATATATATATATATATATATATATATATATATATATATATATAGTAATCCCTCGCTATATTGCAATTCCCCTACCACGAATTCAGTGCATTGCGGCATTTTTTGGCGAGAGAAAAAAATAAAATCTTATGGTTGTGACACCAGGACGGGCCAAAAAATAATAAAATAAGACAGGTTTTATCAGGCCTGACACAAAGAATACATAAAGTAAAGAGAAACAGAGATGGAGAGTGTAATGACCTGTCAGATGTGAAGGGATTATAAAAGATGTGTAATAAATATCCAAGAATATTCAGTGTAGCTGGTGCCATGAGCCAACCTATTATTGGATACATTTTGTCTATTTTATATCGCAGATTTTCTGGGGATATGCTATTTTTGAGCAAGAGGGCGCAAACGTTTTGCCGCCTCCGTATCTGCTGATGCACCCTCACACACACTTTCCTGACGATATTATATCAAAAGTTTGTTTGCTGTTTATTCTTGATGCTTTTTTTCAATTTTCTTCATAATATTCAATCGCATTAAGTGGTAGAAGAGGAGGAGGATGCGGGAGAGCGAACCTCTAACCAAAACGATTTGCCGCTTCCGTACCAGCTGATGCTTATCACTATTCAGGCACAATATCTTACTCATAAAATATTTATTTACTCACCATATTTGGGGTTTATCTAACTTTCAAGATTAGAGTATTACTGTATTAATATTCCTTGGTTCTAAACATTATTCTATCTTCTGAGAGAAAAAACTATACAATTCGTTACAGAAAAAACGTATATCGTACTGTTCATGGGAAACTTAACTGAAATACAGTAATCCCTCGTTTATCGCGGGGGTTCGGTTCCGGAACCGGCCGCGATACGTGAATTTCCGCGAAGCAGGAACACCTTAAAAAAATTATTATTATTTTTTTTTTTTTAAAGATGATTATGACACAAGGACAGCCCAAAAATGATAAAATAAAACAGCCTTTATCAGGCTGTGAAGAGAAACAGAGATGGAGAGTGTAATGACCTGTCAGATGTGAAGGGATTATAAAAGATGTGTAATGAATATCCAGTTCTCTGCTGGATTTTAATATACCTCTGCATTACTTTCATGATGTCTATTCCAAAAATTCTCCTTTGATCTTATTATTATTATTATTATTATTTTTCACAATAATTTTCCTTTGATGATGATTGTGGAGACTATTATTATTATTATTATTAATATCATTATTATTACTAATTTGTAATTAAACCATTATTTTTACAATACATAATGTAGTTTTGGTTGAATGAACAAGAGTTAATTAAAGATGTCTCTCTCTCTCTCTCTTTCCAACATTCTATTCTATCCAACCCCCCACACTCTCTTTGTCTCAGCCAACTAGGGAGGGGCACTGTACAGAGTTATTAAAGTAAATAAACCAACACATGTACAAACAATGACGAACCCTTAATAATAATAATAATGATGATATCTGATATCCGTTTGTCTCTGGGAAATCTTAGTCTTATAATAAACTGAAGGGCAAGAACGGTCCAAGCAAACATCGTAGAACATATTTAATTAATCTCCTTATAATACATTACAACACAACGTTTCAAACATCCTCTGTGTTCATAATCATGTACCTATGAAAGAGTGAAAAAGAATATATACTTAAGCAGTTACTCTAATTAAACACAATTATAGTTGTAAAAAAGTAAAATATATATATACAGGACATTAACACAAATGAATGAAATTTACATATATCTAAATGTATGTAGAATTAAAAAGAAACACTTTCACACTAATAAAATTTGTTTTAAAAAATTCTGAGAGGGCAACATGAGCCATCTTTGTTTAATTTAGGATTAGATTTTGAAATAAATAATGACTCTGCTATCCTGATTTCATTTTCGCTTTTTCCTCTGTATATAATTTTGAAATTATTTATACTGAAATTGCACTTACAGATATTAGAACAGTGTTCTCGAATGCTTGAATTTACTGGAGCTGACAATGGTTTTCCAGTATGACAAGATGACCCGTGGTGTTCGTGGTATCTAACCAATACACATTTCTTAGTTGAGCCAACATATGCTAGTTGGCATTTGGGGCAGTTAAATTGATAAACTACCATCGAACAAAGCGAGTCAGGTAATTTGTCCTTATGGATTACATAATTTTTAAGTTTATGGTTGTTATAAAATAAAATGAATGGCTTAATATGAGGGTAGTATCTGTAAAATATTGTAGTTAATTGCTTTTTTAGGTAATGGTTTAAATTATCATTAAAGTATGGCAATTTTATATACATCTGCATCTTTTTAGGACCCTCTTTTACAAGTTTGGGGCAGAAAATCTTATTAGGAAAATTTCTAGGATGTTTATAAAATATGTTGGGTGGATATCCATTTGCAACAAAGAAACCATGTAGGAAATCTATTTCATTGTGAAAATTAATATAAGTGGAAGATAATCTATATGCTCTATATAACAATGTACAAAATGAATTTTGTTTAAAATTTTCGTAGCAACAGCTTATGAAATTTACGCCAAGTCCAGAAAATGATGGTTTTCTGTAAATGCTTATATCTAATTTGTTATTTTGTCTCATAATTAGCATATCTAGAAACGAGATTTTATTATCATTCTCAACCTCCATTGCAAACTTTATTTTATTATGTTTGTCGTTCATATAGTTAAAAAACTTTTGGGCATGTTCTTGTTTTCTAAAGATCACAAACGTATCATCAACGTATCTCTTATAAAAAATAGGTTTGAACTCTTCAGGACAATTATTTAACCAGAATGTTTCATGAAAACATAAAAATATGTTAGATAATGTAGCAGATAATGGACATCCCATTGCCAATCCGTTAGTTTGTTTGTAGTAATTGTCGTTGAACAAGAAGTATGAGTCTCCCACGGCTAAATTCAGCATTTTCTTGAACAACAAACGGTCCATGCCCCGAAAACTATTGTCGTTCTCATATATCAGATTGGTAGCGACGTCTACAGCTTCACTAACAGGTACATTAGTGTAGAGAGACGTGATGTCAAGGCTAACAATGAATGCATTGTCATCTAATCTTAAGTCTTTTACGTCATTGAAAAATTCAAATGAATTCGACAATGAGTAATTGTTCACAGTGAGATGTTCTAGATGAGGTATGAGAAAATGCTGAATTTAGCCGTGGGAGACCCATACTTCTTGTTCAACGACAATTACTACAAACAAACTAACGGATTGGCAATGGGATGTCCATTATCTGCTACATTATCTAACATATTTTTATGTTTTCATGAAACATCCTGGTTAAATGCTTGTCCTGAAGAGTTCAAACCTATTTTTTATAAAAGATACGTTGATGATATGTTTGTGATCTTTAGAAAACAAGAACATGCCCAAAAGTTTTTTAACTATATGAACGACAAACATAATAAAATAAAGTTTACAATGGAGGTTGAGAATGATAATAAAATCTCGTTTCTAGATATGCCAATTATGAGACAAAATAACAAATTAGATATAAGCATTTACAGAAAACCATCATTTTCTGGACTTGGCGTAAATTTCATAAGCTGTTGCTACGAAAATTTTAAACATAATTCATTTTGTACATTGTTATATAGAGCATATAGATTATCTTCCACTTATATTAATTTTCACAATGAAATAGATTTCCTACATGGTTTCTTTGTTGCAAATGGATATCCACCCAACATATTTTATAAACATCTTAGAAATTTTCTTAATAAGTTTTCTGCCCCAAACTTGTAAAAGAGGGTCCTAAAAAGATGCAGATGTATATAAAATTGCCATACTTTAATGATAATTTAAACCATTATTAACCTAAAAAAGAAATTAACTACAATATTTTACAGATACTACCCTCATATTAAACCATTAATTTTATTTTATAACAACCATAAACTTAAAAATTATGTAATCCATAAGGACAAGTTACCTGACTCGTTTTGTTCGATGGTAGTTTATCAATTTAACTGCCCCAAATGCCAACTAGCATATGTTGGCTCAACTAAGAAATGTGTATTGGTTATATACCACGAACACCACGGGTCATCTTGTCGTAATAGAAAACCATTGTCAGCTCCAGTAAATTCAAGCATTCGAGAACACTGTTCTAATATCTGTAAGTGCAATTTCAGTATAAATAATTTCAAAATTATATACAGAGGAAAAAGCGAAAATGAAATCAGGATAGCAGAGTCATTATTTATTTCAAAATCTAATCCTAAATTAAACAAAGATGGCTCATGTTGCCCTCTCAGAATTTTTTAAAACAAATTTTATTAGTGTGAAAGTGTTTCTTTTTAATTCTACATACATTTAGATATATGTAAATTTCATTAATTTGTGTGAATGTCCT
>JAXCGZ010000373.1:0-20000 GCA_037179515.1 Halocaridina rubra
GTGAAAGTAATTAAGCAGAAACTGACACACTATGAGAGAATATAAAAAAATATAATGGAAAATAACAAAGCAAATGTGGAAGAAAGGAATTCACTATAAAAATGAATGAAAAATTAGAATGAGAAAAGAATGAAGTAGACGTTATAATTTTTAAACAAGGAAATGACTATAAACAGATGGGTGATAGCCTAATTCAGAGGTAGCCAAACAGTCGATCGCGATTTACCAGTCGATCACAGCCACTTGTTTGGTTGACCGTCGTGTCGTTTCATAGGTAGGCTAAGATAAAATTTTTTGTAAAATTTAGCTTGAACTGATTCTTTTTTTTATTAATTTAGTTTGAACTGATTGATAATTCTTTTTATATAAGTGACACAACTGCACTCATGTTTTATAGTACTATGCTATTTGAAATTTGTTCCCCAAATTGACGTAATATAAAGTGATTATATAGTATGGTAGATCGTAAAAGAGTTTCAGTCTTTAAGGAAGATCTCAGAAACCAAAAGTTTGGCCACCCCTGGCCTAAATATATTAAAAGCTAGTACAGTGCTCTCTTCTGAGAGAGATGAAATTTCAACTTTTAATGTCCAGATAAAGGAAAATATTGAGCAGCTTAACGAGATTTTCCAGAGCTGAATGAGAAACATGAGACCATTGCAAGATCTTTTGCAGATTGCAGTAAATGAAAATGTGGCAGCAAAATTGTCAGTGAGGGAGGTGATACTGGAAATTTTAAATGCAGTTGTCTACAAAGAAACAGTACTAGAAAAGATGAGAGATATTATGGTTGGAAGGGCAAATATAATTGTCAAACAGGCCCTTGATAAAGAGAGGTTAGTGATACTTTCATGCTTAAGTGAATTCCACGATTCAACATGGCCTGGGAGACATGAAAATAATAATGCTATGGTCTTAGATCTGATAAGGAACCTTTTAGTTGTATGTGGTCGAAAGAGTATTGTGAACATTCACCAAATTAATGAAAACGCTTGGGAGGAAAAGGCAAGAATAATGAAAGTAACCTTTGAGGAAGGGGGGGGGTACAGGTAAATAATTATTGATGAGGGCAAAAAACTTAAGAGGCTTTCGAGAATTCAGAATTGTATTCCTTCGACCACTAATATATTTGAAGAGATGGAAAGGCTCAAAAACTTGTTACAATGTTGAAGGAGAAACGAGGGAAGAAATGAAGAAGATAAGAAAAAGTTTTGATTCAGGGTTCTTCCAGCCAAAGGGGTGATAACTAAGATAATACTACAAAATCATGGGAAGTAGCCTCATTAAATCTGCTGTGCATAAATGCTGATGGGGTAACTGGAAACGCATTGGAAATATAGGAAAGGATAATCACGATAATTTGCTATTTAGGGTAATGGTCACAAACACTAAATTAAGAGAAGACATGCACAATGTCACAGTTTTTCCTAATGGCTTCAGAATAATAAGGGTTGAAAGATATGAGATGACTTGTGGAGGGATTGCATTTCTTATAAGTAAAAGGTTTCAGGTTGGATAAATATACTTTGCAACAACAAGTCAATTCAAGTAATTTCTTGTAGCTCACATAAACACTGGTTCATAAAGCATTATAGTAAATGTTTTACAAAACCCACCAAGAAATCAGTCATACAGCAACTATTGAAAATATAAACTCAGTTGTTAATATCGCACGAGATAGAAAAAATAGGATTTTTTATGGAAGCTTTTAATCATAGACAGACAGCTTGGACTAATCTTGACCTGCACAGTGGCGAGGATTATTTTGGGATAAGCTTTCTAGAGTGTTTACAAGGAAATACCCTTTCCAACATTTCCTGGAAACAACGAGGGTAAGGGGCTGGGATGAGCCAGCACTGCTCAATCTAGTATTTACAGAAAATGTGTTGGATGTTGGCAAAATTGGGTATGAGCGGCCAGTCGGAAAACGTGCCCACTGTGTGTTGTTAATGTAGTATATTAACAAAGAGGTTCTGCTTCCGAATTAGGGCACTGAGAAGGACACTAGGAAGAACTATCCGAAAAGAGATTGCAACAAAATAAATTATCGTTTTGCAGTTATTGACTGGATGACCTTATTAAACAAAAAAATCTACTCAAGAGATGCTTGAAGTCTTTTGAGAGAAATATGAAAAGATAGATGCTTGTTGCATGCAATCCACCAATATAGGAGTTATTAATTCTATAGAGAAAAAGTTCAGTCATGAGTGTAAGAGAGCTAAGGATTGGAGAGACAAATAAAGGAATAGGCATAAGAAGAGTAAAATTATAAATACCTCGCAGACTTATAAATGAAAAAGAATTGATGGGATTATGAGAGGGATATTCGCAGGAAGGCTAAAGTAAATCTTAATCTTATCCAATCCTTTGTCAGAGGAAAACTGAAGTTAAATAGGGAAGAAGGAAGTATCACTGAGAATGATGAAGAGCTATGTGAAGAACTGAGCAAGCAAAAAATACTCCACTCACTCAGAGTTCAGACAAAAGAGATCATGGGCTGGTATTAAAGAACAGCATATTTTCAGCTACAAACGTTTACAAAGGTGTTGATGGAGACAGATTCCCATAAAGCTATGGACATTGGTGACATATCCCCTTTCTTACTTTATAAGAGTGCTAAGCCAGAATTGGTTCATGGTGCTAGGCATCATACTTGAAAATTTCCTGGAATCTTGGGAAATTCCAAGATGTTGGAAACAAGCGAACGTGGTACCTAAATTCAAAACGGGAAGAAGAGACGCAACTCTAGGCAACAGGAGTGTTTCCACGTCCAGAATAGTTTGCAAAGTTATAAACTACTGAGAAAACAAGATATTCTAAAGTTGAAGTCCTTCAACGTTTTGTCACTGAGACAACATGGCTTCAGAGAGAGAAAATTTGCAGTAAGAACATTATTATAATTTTATGACGAGCTATCAAAATCTTACAAGAAAGAAAGGTTGGGGCAGACAGCATAATTTTAGAATTTCAGAAGGCATTTGATAGAGTCCCACATGGGTGATTTATTAAGAAAATGCAAGCAATAGCAAGAAAAAGTAGATATTTCTTGAATGGATAAAAAAAAAACTTACTTAGAAAGAAGGGAACAGATAGTTAGAGTAAGATACTGAGTCTTTGAAAGAAAAAAAATATAATGGTGTTCCACAGGGTACCATTTTTGTTCCTTATATTTGTAAATGACCTACAGAGTTTGTATATGCATTTATATGTTTGCAAGTGGTGCGATGATTGTGAAGATATTAAAAGAGGAGAACAATGATAGAGCACTTTAGGAAGACTTACATAGTCTGAATTAGTGTCCAGAAAAGTGGCTAATAAGATTACAGGCTTCAAACTGTAAGCTGATGAAAATTCGTAACAGTGCAAGAAGGCCCAAGATTGGGCACTTAACAGCAGGTGCAGAATTTCAAGAGAGAGGGAGAATGAGAGAAAACAAGGAGTAAACATATTGGTAGATTTGTCTAAAGAAAACCAAATAAATGGCATATTAAGGGCAGCATATGATTTCTTAGCAAATGTAATGGTAGCCTTTTCATAACAATTAGCTTTGTATTCAAAACATGATACGATATGTTGATTTCAGAGCCAAGTGGTTCATTGTTGTCTTCTTCTTCCTTTTTATTTTTTTTTACGTGTAAATCGAGTTAGCTTCTCAATACTTACCTGTCATTAACTTGATTTTGTAATCAAGTTAAAATTGGCCAAAATTGGCTTCCATAATACTTTTTCTTTTCATGAATAACTTAATTTATCAGTTAAGAAAGATAGGTGCTTTGCTGGCTTCAAGAGTTTATCCTCCGTTGCTTGTTCAAGTTCTTCTTCATGAGGAATTTTTGTTTTTAACAAACTTAGAATTTTAAGTTATGATGTTTGTTACCAAGGAAATGGTACACTGCAAAAATTAATAGAATACAGCAAATCTGTGACTGATTGAGTGAATTATTGCATTTCTTTGAGACTCAAATTCTGAGATGAGACCATCTCTCTATAGCATCCCCCATTCGCCAAATGGTCAGGGGGAGGGTTGGTAAAAGATATCTGGGCGTGGCGGGTAGAGGAGCAACTTTTAGTAAACTGCAATAAGAGGTCTGGCCTCATTGCTTTCATATCATGTCTGGATGATAAAATTTTGAAAAATGGATAATGAGATAATACAAAACTGTGAAAGTAATTAAGCAGAAACTGACACACTATGAGAGAATATAAAAAAATATAATGGAAAATAACAAAGCAAATGTGGAAGAAAGGAATTCACTATAAAAATGAATGAAAAATTAGAATGAGAAAAGAATGAAGTAGACGTTATAATTTTTAAACAAGGAAATGACTATAAACAGATGGGTGATAGCCTAATTCAGAGGTAGCCAAACAGTCGATCGCGATTTACCAGTCGATCACAGCCACTTGTTTGGTTGACCGTCGTGTCGTTTCATAGGTAGGCTAAGATAAATTTTTTTGTAAAATTTAGCTTGAACTGGTTCTTATTTTTATTAATTTAGTTTGAACTGATTGATAATTCTTTTTATATAAGTGACACAACTGTACTCATGTTTTATAGTACTATGCTATTTGAAATTTGTTCCCCAAATTGACGTAATATAAAGTGATTATATAGTATGGTAGATCGTAAAAGAGTTTCAGTCTTTAAGGAAGATCTCAGAAACCAAAAGTTTGGCCACCCCTGGCCTAAATATATTAAAAGCTAGTACAGTGCTCTCTTCTGAGAGAGATGAAATTTCAACTTTTAATGTCCAGATAAAGGAAAATATTGAACAGCTTAACGAGATTTTCCAGAGCTGAATGAGAAACATGAGACCATTGCAAGATCTTTTGCAGATTGCAGTAAATGAAAATGTGGCAGCAAAATTGTCAGTGAGGGAGGTAATACTGGAAATTTTAAATGCAGTTGTCTACAAAGAAACAGTACTAGAAAAGATGAGAGATATTATGGTTGGAAGGGCAAATATAATTGTCAAACAGGCCCTTAATAAAGAGAGGTTAGTGATACTTTCATGCTTAAGTGAATTCCACGATTCAACATGGCCTGGGAGACATGAAAATAATAATGCTATGGTCTTAGATCTGATAAGGAACCTTTTAGTTGTATGTGGTCGAAAGAGTATTGTGAACATTCACCAAATTAATGAAAACGCTTGGGAGGAAAAGGCAAGAATAATGAAAGTAACCTTTGAGGAAGGGGGGGGGTACAGGTAAATAATTATTGATGAGGGCAAAAAACTTAAGAGGCTTTCGAGAATTCAGAATTGTATTCCTTCGACCACTAATATATTTGAAGAGATGGAAAGGCTCAAAAACTTGTTACAATGTTGAAGGAGAAACGAGGGAAGAAATGAAGAAGATAAGAAAAAGTTTTGATTCAGGGTTCTTCCAGCCAAAGGGGTGATAACTAAGATAATACTACAAAATCATGGGAAGTAGCCTCATTAAATCTGCTGTGCATAAATGCTGATGGGGTAACTGGAAACGCATTGGAAATATAGGAAAGGATAATCACGATAATTTGCTATTTAGGGTAATGGTCACAAACACTAAATTAAGAGAAGACATGCACAATGTCACAGTTTTTCCTAATGGCTTCAGAATAATAAGGGTTGAAAGATATGAGATGACTTGTGGAGGGATTGCATTTCTTATAAGTAAAAGGTTTCAGGTTGGATAAATATACTTTGCAACAACAAGTCAATTCAAGTAATTTCTTGTAGCTCACATAAACACTGGTTCATAAAGCATTATAGTAAATGTTTTACAAAACCCACCAAGAAATCAGTCATACAGCAACTATTGAAAATATAAACTCAGTTGTTAATATCGCACGAGATAGAAAAAATAGGATTTTTTATGGAAGCTTTTAATCATAGACAGACAGCTTGGACTAATCTTGACCTGCACAGTGGCGAGGATTATTTTGGGATAAGCTTTCTAGAGTGTTTACAAGGAAATACCCTTACCAACATTTCCTGGAAACAACGAGGGTAAGGGGCTGGGATGAGCCAGCACTGCTCAATCTAGTATTTACAGAAAATGTGTTGGATGTTGGCAAAATTGGGTATGAGCGGCCAGTCGGAAAACGTGCCCACTGTGTGTTGTTAATGTAGTATATTAACAAAGAGGTTCTGCTTCCGAATTAGGGCACTGAGAAGGACACTAGGAAGAACTATCCGAAAAGAGATTGCAACAAAATAAATTATCGTTTTGCAGTTATTGACTGGATGACCTTATTAAACAAAAAAATCTACTCAAGAGATGCTTGAAGTCTTTTGAGAGAAATATGAAAAGATAGATGCTTGTTGCATGCAATCCACCAATATAGGAGTTATTAATTCTATAGAGAAAAAGTTCAGTCATGAGTGTAAGAGAGCTAAGGATTGGAGAGACAAATAAAGGAATAGGCATAAGAAGAGTAAAATTATAAATACCTCGCAGACTTATAAATGAAAAAGAATTGATGGGATTATGAGAGGGATATTCGCAGGAAGGCTAAAGTAAATCTTAATCTTATCCAAACCTTTGTCAGAGGAAAACTGAAGTTAAATAGGGAAGAAGGAAGTATCACTGAGAATGATGAAGAGCTATGTGAAGAACTGAGCAAGCAAAAAATACTCCACTCACTCAGAGTTCAGACAAAAGAGATCATGGGCTGGTATTAAAGAACAGCATATTTTCAGCTACAAACGTATACAAAGGTGTTGATGGAGACAGATTCCCATAAAGCTATGGACATTGGTGACATATCCCCTTTCTTACTTAATAAGAGTGCTAAGCCAGAATTGGTTCATGGTGCTAGGCATCATACTTGAAAATTTCCTGGAATCTTGGGAAATTCCAAGATGTTGGAAACAAGCGAACGTGGTACCTAACTTCAAAACGGGAAGAAGAGACGCAACTCTAGGCAACAGGAGTGTTTCCACGTCCAGAATAGTTTGCAAAGTTATAAACTACTGAGAAAACAAGATATTCTAAAGTTGAAGTCCTTCAACGTTTTGTCACTGAGACAACATGGCTTCAGAGAGAGAAAATTTGCAGTAAGAACATTATTATAATTTTATGACGAGCTATCAAAATCTTACAAGAAAGAAAGGTTGGGGCAGACAGCATAATTTTAGAATTTCAGAAGGCATTTGATAGGGTCCCACATGGGTGATTTATTAAGAAAATGCAAGCAATAGCAAGAAAAAGTAGATATTTCTTGAATGGATAAAAAAAAACTTACTTAGAAAGAAGGGAACAGATAGTTAGAGTAAGATACTGAGTCTTTGAAAGAAAAAAAATATAATGGTGTTCCACAGGGTACCATTTTTGTTCCTTATATTTGTAAATGACCTACAGAGTTTGTATATGCATTTATATGTTTGCAAGTGGTGCGATGATTGTGAAGATATTAAAAGAGGAGAACAATGATAGAGCACTTTAGGAAGACTTACATAGTCTGAATTAGTGTCCAGAAAAGTGGCTAATAAGATTACAGGCTTCAAACTGTAAGCTGATGAAAATTCGTAACAGTGCAAGAAGGCCCAAGATTGGGCACTTAACAGCAGGTGCAGAATTTCAAGAGAGAGGGAGAATGAGAGAAAACAAGGAGTAAACATATTGGTAGATTTGTCTAAAGAAAACCAAATAAATGGCATATTAAGGGCAGCATATGATTTCTTAGCAAATGTAATGGTAGCCTTTTCATAACAATTAGCTTTGTATTCAAAACATGATACGATATGTTGATTTCAGAGCCAAGTGGTTCATTGTTGTCTTCTTCTTCCTTTTTATTTTTTTTTACGTGTAAATCGAGTTAGCTTCTCAATACTTACCTGTCATTAACTTGATTTTGTAATCAAGTTAAAATTGGCCAAAATTGGCTTCCATAATACTTTTTCTTTTCATGAATAACTTAATTTATCAGTTAAGAAAGATAGGTGCTTTGCTGGCTTCAAGAGTTTATCCTCCGTTGCTTGTTCAAGTTCTTCTTCATGAGGAATTTTTGTTTTTAACAAACTTAGAATTTTAAGTTATGATGTTTGTTACCAAGGAAATGGTACACTGCAAAAATTAATAGAATACAGCAAATCTGTGACTGATTGAGTGAATTATTGCATTTCTTTGAGACTCAAATTCTGAGATGAGACCATCTCTCTATAGCATCCCCCATTCGCCAAATGGTCAGGGGGAGGGTTGGTAAAAGATATCTGGGCGTGGCGGGTAGAGGAGCAACTTTTAGTAAACTGCAATAAGAGGTCTGGCCTCATTGCTTTCATATCATGTCTGGATGATAAAATTTTGAAAAATGGATAATGAAATAATACAAAACTGTGAAAGTAATTAAGCAGAAACTGACACACTATGAGAGAATATAAAAAAATATAATGGAAAATAACAAAGCAAATGTGGAAGAAAGGAATTCACTATAAAAATGAATGAAAAATTAGAATGAGAAAAGAATGAAGTAGACGTTATAATTTTTAAACAAGGAAATGACTATAAACAGATGGGTGATAGCCTAATTCAGAGGTAGCCAAACAGTCGATCGCGATTTACCAGTCGATCACAGCCACTTGTTTGGTTGACCGTCGTGTCGTTTCATAGGTAGGCTAAGATAAAATTTTTTGTAAAATTTAGCTTGAACTGATTCTTTTTTTTATTAATTTAGTTTGAACTGATTGATAATTCTTTTTATATAAGTGACACAACTGCACTCATGTTCTATAGTACTATGCTATTTGAAATTTGTTCCCCAAATTGACGTAATATAAAGTGATTATATAGTATGGTAGATCGTAAAAGAGTTTCAGTCTTTAAGGAAGATCTCAGAAACCAAAAGTTTGGCCACCCCTGGCCTAAATATATTAAAAGCTAGTACAGTGCTCTCTTCTGAGAGAGATGAAATTTCAACTTTTAATGTCCAGATAAAGGAAAATATTGAACAGCTTAACGAGATTTTCCAGAGCTGAATGAGAAACATGAGACCATTGCAAGATCTTTTGCAGATTGCAGTAAATGAAAATGTGGCAGCAAAATTGTCAGTGAGGGAGGTAATACTGGAAATTTTAAATGCAGTTGTCTACAAAGAAACAGTACTAGAAAAAATGAGAGATATTATGGTTGGAAGGGCAAATATAAGTGTCAAACAGGCCCTTGATAAAGAGAGGTTAGTGATACTTTCATGCTTAAGTGAATTCCACGATTCAACATGGCCTGGGAGACATGAAAATAATAATGCTATGGTCTTAGATCTGATAAGGAACCTTTTAGTTGTATGTGGTCGAAAGAGTATTGTGAACATTAACCAAATTAATGAAAACGCTTGGGAGGAAAAGGCAAGAATAATGAAAGTAACCTTTGAGGAAGGGGGGGGGTACAGGTAAATAATTATTGATGAGGGCAAAAAACTTAAGAGGCTTTCGAGAATTCAGAATTGTATTCCTTCGACCACTAATATATTTGAAGAGATGGAAAGGCTCAAAAACTTGTTACAATGTTGAAGGAGAAACGAGGGAAGAAATGAAGAAGATAAGAAAAAGTTTTGATTCAGGGTTCTTCCAGCCAAAGGGGTGATAACTAAGATAATACTACAAAATCATGGGAAGTAGCCTCATTAAATCTGCTGTGCATAAATGCTGATGGGGTAACTGGAAACGCATTGGAAATATAGGAAAGGATAATCACGATAATTTGCTATTTAGGGTAATGGTCACAAACACTAAATTAAGAGAAGACATGCACAATGTCACAGTTTTTCCTAATGGCTTCAGAATAATAAGGGTTGAAAGATATGAGATGACTTGTGGAGGGATTGCATTTCTTATAAGTAAAAGGTTTCAGGTTGGATAAATATACTTTGCAACAACAAGTCAATTCAAGTAATTTCTTGTAGCTCACATAAACACTGGTTCATAAAGCATTATAGTAAATGTTTTACAAAACCCACCAAGAAATCAGTCATACAGCAACTATTGAAAATATAAACTCAGTTGTTAATATCGCACGAGATAGAAAAAATAGGATTTTTTATGGAAGCTTTTAATCATAGACAGACAGCTTGGACTAATCTTGACCTGCACAGTGGCGAGGATTATTTTGGGATAAGCTTTCTAGAGTGTTTACAAGGAAATACCCTTACCAACATTTCCTGGAAACAACGAGGGTAAGGGGCTGGGATGAGCCAGCACTGCTCAATCTAGTATTTACAGAAAATGTGTTGGATGTTGGCAAAATTGGGTATGAGCGGCCAGTCGGAAAACGTGCCCACTGTGTGTTGTTAATGTAGTATATTAACAAAGAGGTTCTGCTTCCGAATTAGGGCACTGAGAAGGACACTAGGAAGAACTATCCGAAAAGAGATTGCAACAAAATAAATTATCGTTTTGCAGTTATTGACTGGATGACCTTATTAAACAAAAAAATCTACTCAAGAGATGCTTGAAGTCTTTTGAGAGAAATATGAAAAGATAGATGCTTGTTGCATGCAATCCACCAATATAGGAGTTATTAATTCTATAGAGAAAAAGTTCAGTCATGAGTGTAAGAGAGCTAAGGATTGGAGAGACAAATAAAGGAATAGGCATAAGAAGAGTAAAATTATAAATACCTCGCAGACTTATAAATGAAAAAGAATTGATGGGATTATGAGAGGGATATTCGCAGGAAGGCTAAAGTAAATCTTAATCTTATCCAAACCTTTGTCAGAGGAAAACTGAAGTTAAATAGGGAAGAAGGAAGTATCACTGAGAATGATGAAGAGCTATGTGAAGAACTGAGCAAGCAAAAAATACTCCACTCACTCAGAGTTCAGACAAAAGAGATCATGGGCTGGTATTAAAGAACAGCATATTTTCAGCTACAAACGTATACAAAGGTGTTGATGGAGACAGATTCCCATAAAGCTATGGACATTGGTGACATATCCCCTTTCTTACTTAATAAGAGTGCTAAGCCAGAATTGGTTCATGGTGCTAGGCATCATACTTGAAAATTTCCTGGAATCTTGGGAAATTCCAAGATGTTGGAAACAAGCGAACGTGGTACCTAACTTCAAAACGGGAAGAAGAGACGCAACTCTAGGCAACAGGAGTGTTTCCACGTCCAGAATAGTTTGCAAAGTTATAAACTACTGAGAAAACAAGATATTCTAAAGTTGAAGTCCTTCAACGTTTTGTCACTGAGACAACATGGCTTCAGAGAGAGAAAATTTGCAGTAAGAACATTATTATAATTTTATGACGAGCTATCAAAATCTTACAAGAAAGAAAGGTTGGGGCAGACAGCATAATTTTAGAATTTCAGAAGGCATTTGATAGGGTCCCACATGGGTGATTTATTAAGAAAATGCAAGCAATAGCAAGAAAAAGTAGATATTTCTTGAATGGATAAAAAAAAACTTACTTAGAAAGAAGGGAACAGATAGTTAGAGTAAGATACTGAGTCTTTGAAAGAAAAAAAATATAATGGTGTTCCACAGGGTACCATTTTTGTTCCTTATATTTGTAAATGACCTACAGAGTTTGTATATGCATTTATATGTTTGCAAGTGGTGCGATGATTGTGAAGATATTAAAAGAGGAGAACAATGATAGAGCACTTTAGGAAGACTTACATAGTCTGAATTAGTGTCCAGAAAAGTGGCTAATAAGATTACAGGCTTCAAACTGTAAGCTGATGAAAATTCGTAACAGTGCAAGAAGGCCCAAGATTGGGCACTTAACAGCAGGTGCAGAATTTCAAGAGAGAGGGAGAATGAGAGAAAACAAGGAGTAAACATATTGGTAGATTTGTCTAAAGAAAACCAAATAAATGGCATATTAAAGGCAGCATATGATTTCTTAGCAAATGTAATGGTAACCTTCAGACATATGAGAAAGGAAAGGTTCAGAATATTTATGTAACTTATGTAAGGTCAAAACTTGAACATGCAGCACCCATTTGAATTTCGCTAATTGTTTTCATATATAAAAGGAAAAGAAATGTCTAAGTTTCATATAGCAAAAATGTGGAAATTATCAGAAGGGGAGTAAGTAGATAAAGTCAATATCCCATAAGCATATTTTCGGGTTTACAAACATGCGCACACACAGACACACACACATATAATATATATAAATATATATATATATATATATATATATATATATATATATATATATATATATATATATATATATATATATATATATATATATATATATATATATATATATATATATATTTATATATATATATATATATATATATATATATATATATATATATATATATATATATATATATATATATATATATATATATATATATATATATATATATATATATATATATATATATATATATATATATATATATATATATATATATATATATATATATATATATATATATATATATATATATATATATATATATATATATATATATATATATATATATATATATATATATATATATATATATATATATATATATATATATATATATATATATATATATATATATATATATATATATATATATATATATATATATATATATATATATATATATATATATATATATATATATATATATATATATATATATATATTATTGTCATGAAGTTAATAACATTGAATAAATATTAGAATATAAAAATATATGAAAATACAATTGAAATAATTAAAAGAGAGAGAAAGAAAGAGGGGAAAAGAGCGAAAAAGCAAGAGAGAGAAAGAGATAGAGATAGAGAGAGAAGTAATATTTCATGGTTATGAAGCAACTAATATTTGCTTTATATGGACATATTTCAATAACCAATAGAAGTAAGGATGAAAAAGAACAAAAAATATAATTTTATTTTCATTTTGTAAATAGCACTGAATAAATATATAATTACATGAACAAGGAATAGAAGTAAACATGAGAGAAAGAGAGAAAGAGAGATAGAGAGAGAAAAAACAATTGTATTTTACTTTCATGAATTAAATAGCACTGAATGAATATATAATTCATGGAGTAAAGAATAGAACTAAGCATGAGAGATAGAAAGTGCGAAATAGAGGTAAAGAAAAAAAGAGAGATAAAAAGAGAGAGGGATGACGTTGCATTCCAAAGGTGAAAGAGAGAGAGAGAGAGAGAGAGAGAGAGAGAGAGAGAGAGAGAGAGAGAGAGAGAGAGAGAGAGAGAGAGAGAGAGAGAGAGAGAGAGAGAAAAGAACTTTTCCAGCAAAGAATAAACAGCAGCTGAATGTGGAAAACCTTTTATAATTTTCCTATTTCGCCACATTCCTCTCTCGTCTCTTCTCTATTCCGAATGTTTTTCATTTATTTTCATTAGTCAAATATTGCTTCGCAAAAATTAAGGAATATATCACGCGTATTTCTCATGTTAAAGTGCATTTTTAATAAGGGTCATTTTTCATACTTACTGAGCTGAAACTCAGTGTTCTCAGAAAGTACAGAAAATATAGAATACAAAGGTGTTGAAAAAGAAAGATGTCTATGCATGCGTCTTGCTCTTAGGAGCTTGCTCTATTTTTTTTTCTTAACACTTTTCAGATACAAATATATTTAAATATTTGATAGTTATGTACATTACTTAATGTTTTTGGTTACTCCTTCTGATTTTTTGGGATGTGATTGGATAACATAAATGAACTTTCCAATTAGCAGAAGTATGAAAAATAGGTTATTGTATTTTCTATGCTTGCATGTTGTATGTGTTATATTTTCATATTCTGTATTCTTATAAATATTCCATTTCTTATATTTTTACATTTAGTTTTAATTTTCTAGAATTTCTCTCATTTTAACACATCAGAATTATAGAGGCCGGCATGAAATGATCAGAGCACCTAACATTTCCATCTTTAATTAAATCATCTATTATTTCTATTTTTAAATTATGTATTTAGTAATCTTTTATCACTTTTCATCTTTTCAACAATAAATTTATTTTTTTGTGTTAGATTTTTGTATTTTCTGTCGTAATATCTAATTATCAGGAAATTTAGTGTTACATCATATATAAAGCAATCCTTTGTCAATTAAGTGTATTTTTTTTTCTATTTTAATAAGTTTTAAGAAGCATATTAGACAACACATGTGAAATTATGTATAACTTTTTCTCAATTTTAACTTCGAATTTTCATTGTCGTTTAGGTATTGTCTGCACTAACAGACCGGAGCTATAGCATGCATGGTGATAATAGATATGCAGATACTTAAAACTTAGATTATATTGTTTTACAATTATTCTACGCCTCAATGTCCCCGTCCTATTAAGGTAATACTAACTGTAAAAGCACAAACAAGACTCGGCTGCTCCTCAATCGTGGGTTGACCCTTTAGTATCACCAATATGGCGGGGGGGGGTTTCTTATTGGTGCCTCTACCAATAGGCTTCCAGAGAAGGGGGAAAGCCCCCCATAACCTATAGTGTGGGGGCGCGCCTAAAGGACGCCAGTTTGGTACAAAGAACAGTGTAACATAAGTGCATGTATGTATACTTATTCATTTCTAACAAGCATACACGTATATGTGTATGTATAATGCGTAGTTTATTATGGAGGCTAGCTGTAGAAGACCAAGATAAGAAATGTGGGTCGCTAATGGAGTTTAGCCATTAACCCTTTACCTCCTTGATAATGCTCATTACTTCGCCAGCTTACACAAGAACAGAGAAGCCACTGAGACCTCCAACTCACACATGGGACACACGTGGGCTATATGTCATCATGATTAAAGTTATTTCTTTTTAAAATTTGTCAATTTCTTCTCACTCTACCTCAAGTAAGCAAGATAAATCAAAATTAATAATAAAACCCATATAATTTTTTTGATAGATATGTGCATTGAGAGAGAGAGAGGTAAGTGGGCAAAGTGATGAGGAATGAGAAGAATTTTGGAATAATTTAAACATTTGCATGAAGGACTGAGGATTGAAAGTGCATGTGGAGTTGTTGAAACATTTTGCATGCTAGAATAGGAAATGAGTCTGTGTGTAGAGTAACTGGGAAGAATCGAGTACCTGGTAGAAAAGAGAGTGTAGAGAAAATGATGGAAATATGTTTTGGGAGTGAGAGAGAGAAAATGATGATTGCTAAATATACTTGAGGTCAGAATAGTGCTAGAATAGTTGAAAGAACATTAATGGACTAGGCAGTGTTAGACCAGAGGGAGTGTTTTAGAATATTGGATTTGAAATGTATTGAAAGAAGTTTGAGGTACAATGTCTGATTATAAATCAGTGACAGGAATTGATTTCTGGTGAGTGAGGTTGTGCATTGGCTCTGACAATCCCTTACATAAAGGACTGTAACCATTGTATGTAAATGTGTATCACTTGAGAGGCATCCTTGAAATAAAAAAAAAACCTCTTCTGACATTATATTTTTAAAGGAATATTTACATACACAAGATCACTAGGTGCTCAGTAAAATTCTATAGTTAAGCAAAGGCAACAATTCCTCTTGAAAGAAGAAGTGGTCGAGTCAATGCAAAACCTAGACTCTTTGCGGGAGGGGAATGATAACAATAGCAACAACAATAACGACCTATACAATATTGATCATAATAGTAATAATAATAATAATAATAATTATAATAATAATAATAATAATAATAATAATAATAATAATAATAATAATAATAATAATAATAATAATAACAATAATAATGATAATAATAATAATAATAATAATAATAATAATAGATAATAATAATAATAATAATAATAATAATAATAATAATAATAATAATAATAATAATAATAATAATAATAATAATAATAATAATAATAATAATAACAACAGCAACAATGATAATAAAAATAATAATGATAATAGAAAGTAATACTGCAAATAGAGACAAAACAATATTAAATAAAAAAAAACTATACAATATGGTTTGGGGTTTATCTTGCGGAATGACTTCGTTGAGTCTGTGCTTCAGAAGAGTTTTTTCAGCAATGTCAGGGGTCTATTGCCCCCAAGATAAATTTAAATTGTCCTTCATTTCATTGAGAGAAGATTCCACAATTTTTAGTGTTATTTGTCAAGTGCTTTTGAATAACATAGTGGCACCACTTCAATCAATCCGATGATTTTGTTCAGTGATGTGTGTAAAAAGTGCCGAATTTTCCTGACTATATCTCACTGCCCTCTTGTGTTCAGAGACTCTTTCGGCTACAGAACGACCTGTCTGCATTCTGTACACTTACTGCAAGCATTACAATTTATTTGATATACTCCCGCATTAACCTCTTATTTTGTTTTGGCTGATGTTAACCAATTCCTTTATTAGAGAGATGGGATAATTAAAAGTGAAGGGAGGCTGTTTGCCTAAAGCATCATTTATGACACCTACCGTTTGGTCAAAAGGAAGAAGGATTTTGTTGATTTTTTTTCTCTTTGGGGGTCATGGGTGAATTGTAAAAACAATGTTTAACTTTAGAATATAAAACAAACAGACCGTTTATTCACAGCTTGAACAACTCTATTATCCTCCCATTTTTCTAGACAAAGCTCCGCAGAAAGCTAAACAGGCTTTTTAACTAGAATTAGGGTAACACTGTTGCTTGACATTTCTCAGTACAAAGACGAATTTTTATTATTCATAGCATACTCAACTCTTTATGGGAATCGTGAAATAATATACTAAATATATGCACTTTGATTTATACCATTTCCAAAAATAAAGGGTTTATTGTTTGCGATTACTCATTACATATTCTAACCTTTTAATTAACTAGCTGCTTGATACTATCACTCTTATTTCTGACATTCCCCAAGATAAAGACATCATTGGACCTCGCACCACTATACTCAGGTGAATATGGAAGTCACTGAACCTGCTGTCATTATGTGTATCAATGTACATTCTGACATTCTTCAAAAACAAGGAGGTTGTTGGACCGTACGCTGCTACCCTTCTCTTCCTATCCCCAAGCTCCTCATGTGAATATGGAAGTCACTAGGGCGAACACCATTACTTAAGGAATTTCCGATAATTCCAAAATCAGAGGAATTATTGGATAGTACTCCGCTATCCTCCTTTTCTTATACTTAAGTTATTCTATTTAGATTGGAAATTGATGGGGCGAGCTCCATTATCCTTTCACTTTTGACCCCAAATTGCTCCATAAATGTCTGGCACTATATTCTACGACTGACTAACCTGAATGTTCTTTAATTGCTAATTACGTAACCATTGCTCATAAACAACGCCTTATATGAAATTAATGTAAAGCTGCCATCATATTTTTAAAACAAACCTTTCAGTTTTTTTTATTACTCATTATGTATTCATTATACATTATCAACCCCTTAAAGGAAATTATTGTATGACAAATAAATCTCCCATCAAGTTCACAAAACAGTCTTAATATTAAACATTAATTTTAATGACACCCAGAGCACAATTTATAACATACAATCAGAGGGGAGTGAAATTACATTTAACCTTTTGGTAGTATTGCAGATCAAAAGGAATATTAGACGGAGGGTCTTTTTGGCCTGTTTATATGTGCACAGTTTCTTTTTCTCCACACAGAATCTCTGTATAAACCGGCTTTTGGTACGGGTAAATGTAAACACCAGCACAAATAAGTACTTTTAGAAAGAATATATGTTAAAATTATTTTTTCTTTAGCACACACTCTTCAATGTAAACAGGCGTTTTGAGTGTTGATGTATGTAACCTCCTCCATAAACAGGTGCTTTGAGTATAGATATATGCAAACTCCTACATCAGCAGATGTTTTGAGAGAGGGCATACGTACAGCATGTTTTTTTTTTTTTCAGCACAGACGCCTCCCACATTAACTGATGTTTTTGATTTGGATATATATATATATATATATATATATATATATATATATATATATATATATATATATATATATATATATATATATATATATATATATATATATATATATAAATATAAATATATATATATATATATATATATATATATATATATATATATATATATATATATATATATATATATATATATATATATATATATATATATATATATATATATATATATATATATATATATATATATATATATATATATATATATATATATATATATATATATATATATATATATATATATATATATATATATATATATATATATATATATATATATATATATATATATATATATATATATATATATATATATATATATATATATATATATATATATATATATATATATATATATATATATATATATATATATATATATATATATATATATATATATATATATATATATATATATATATATATATATATATATATATATATATATATATATATATATATATATATATATATATATATATATATATATATAGATATATATATATATATATATATATATATATATATATATATATATATATATATATATATATATATATATATATATATATATATATATATATATATATATATATATATATATATATATATATATATATATATATATATATATATATATGTATATATATATATATATATATATATATATATATATATATATATATATATATATATATATATATATATATATATATATATATATATATATATATATATATATATATATATATATATATATATATATATATATATATATATATATATATATATATATATATATATATATATATATATATATATATATATATATATATATATATATATATATATATATATATATATATATATATATATATATATATATATATATATATATATATATATATATATATATATATATATATATATATATATATATATATATATATATATATATATATATATATATATATATATATATATATTTATATATATATATATATAAATATATATATATATATATATATATATATATATATATATATATATATATATATATATATATATATATATATATATATATATATATATATATATATATATATATATATATATGAATAATTTTTATATATATATATATATATATATATATATATATATATATATATATATATATATATATATATATATATATATATATATATATATATATATATATATATATATATATATATATATATATATATATATATATATATATATATATATATATATATATATATATATATATATATATATATATATATATATATATATATATATATATATATATATATATATATATATATATATATATATATATATATATATATATATATATATATATATATATATATATATATATATATATATATATATATATATATATATATATATATATATATATATATATATATATATATATATATATATATATATATATATATATATATATATATATATATATATATATATATATATATATATATATATATATATATATATATATATATATATATATATATATATATATATATATATATATATATATATATATATATATATATATATATATATATATATATATATATATATATATATATATATATATATATATATATATATATATATATATATATATATATATATATATATATATATATATATATATATATATATATATATATATATATATATATATATATATATATATATAAATATATATATATATATATATATATATATATATATATATATATATATATATATATATATATATATATATATATATATATATATATATATATATATATATATATATATATATATATATATATATATATATATATATATATATATATATATATATATATATATATATATATATATATATATATATATATATATATATATATATATATATATATATATATATATATATATATATATATATATATATATATATATATATATATATATATATATATATATATATATATATATATATATATATATATATATATATATATAAAAATATATATATAGAAATATATATATATATATATATATATATATATATATATATATATATATATATATATAT
>JAXCGZ010000373.1:27500-40000 GCA_037179515.1 Halocaridina rubra
CAATGAAAGAAAAATAATGTAAGTATTAGGCTATCTGAGGAATGTGTGAAATGTCGTAAAAGAGAAGGTGGAAGAAGGAGTGGAAGAAAAATGGAAGTGCATCAAGGAGGAATATATGAAGTGTGAAGGTAGTGTGTGGAAGAGATTCAGCGCAATTAGTTTCTACCTAAAATACAATTATAATAATAATAATTATTATTATTATTATTATTATTATTATTATTATTATTATTATTATTATTATTATTATTATTATTATTATTATTATTATTATTAAATTATCATTATCATTATCATTATAATTACTATAATTATTATTATTATTATTATTATTATTATTATTATTATTATTATTATTATTATTATTATTATTATTATTATATTATTGCTATTATTATAATTACTATAATTATTATATTATTATTATTATTATTTATTATTATTATTATTATTATTATTATTATTATTATTATTATTATTATTATTATTATCATTATTATTATTATTAATATTATTATTATCATTATTATTATTTTTATTATTATTATTATTATTATTATTATTATTTATTATTATTATTATTATTATTATTATTATTATTATTATTATTATTATTATTATAATTACTATTATTATTATTATTATTATTATTATTATTATTATTATTATTATTATTATTATTATTATTTTTTATTATTATTATTATTATTATTATTATTATTATTATTATTATTATTATTATTACTATTATTATTATTATTTGTATTATTATTATTATTCCATTAACAATAAATATCATAGTGCAGTCTGTACTCTGGAATTATGAATGCTGAAAGCAGTGTAATTCGTAATAACACTGGTAGTATTAGTTCTGGTATGTAAAATTAGGAAGTAAGGTTCAAGAGAAATATAATGATAAATATTTTAGTAGTAGTACTAGTAGTAGTAGTAGTAGTAGTAGTAGTTAGTAGTAGTAGTAGTAGTAGTAGTAGTAGTAGTAGTAGTAGTAGTAGTAGTAGTAGTAGTAGTAGTAGTAGTAGCTTTGGTAGCAATTTCATTTAACACACATTTAATTTATTCCTGATACTGAATATATTTTGCTTTCAATTAATTTCCCTTTTTCTAATAAACAGTCAATTTTTTTTAAGTGCCAATTTCCAATAATGCATATGAAGGACAAAATTATTATCTCTCTTTCTCTCTCTCTCTCTCTCTCTCTCTCTCTCTCTCTCTCTCTCTCTCTCTCTCTCTCTCTCTCTCTCTCTCTCTCTCTCTCTCTCTCTCTCTCTCTCTCTCTCTCTCTCTCTCTCTCTCTTTCCTTTCTTCCTTGCCTTTCATAATTTCTTCCGTTCTTTCATAACTCTTTCAGGCATAACAGAAAGGGTATGCATTAAGAATATTTATTTAGTTATTCCTTCATATAATTACTTTTTAGTTACTTATTTATCTATTTGCATATACGTGTTTAACTAGATGCATGCGCGTTTTTTGGCTCTGCCACCCCCTAGCAAGGGGGAATGGGGCCATGTATATAGACTGTTAGCTAAATAGACAGATATAGTAAACTGGGATGGAATGAAACACTACGGCTATCAGGGCCCTCATATAATGAATTTACCCTAGTTTCACCTTGGATGACCCCAGCAATACAGTGGAAGCAGAAAGGGGGAACCATGGCATTCGTATATCCCCATAGCTACGGTTGTTTGGCCTCTGTGCAGAATATTCTTGCTCTATTTTGTAGGGAAATATTTGTGCATGCTTGCAAGTGCATTTTGCTGGTGTCCCGTTCGAGGTTTTAGATAAGAATTCGTAATAACTTTTCTTGGTTTTAGAAGGGATATATTTGTGTCTGAGTGTGTTTATTTTTAGTGTTTTTTTATTTATTCTTTTTTTATACATGTGGTATTTTCTGTTGTCATTACTCCTGCTCTGAAATCCTGTCTGTTTCCATTAATAGTGTTATAATGGTTTAAAACTATTTTTCTTTAAAGTAACATTTGTTTTATTTCACTGTGTTTATTTTTAGTTTGTGTCTGTTTTTGTGAGCATTCCAAGTTTTTTTTTATGGCTTTTGCTATCCGCTATTTTTTTTTAAAGTAACATTTGTTTTATTTCACTGTGTTTATTCTTATTCCATTTTTTTTATGGTTTTAGCCATCCAAATGTATTACTTTTATTAGTTTTAATATTCTTAAAATTGATATTGTATTTATTCTATTAGTGTCTTAGATATTTTATCTTTGATGCATTTTCATGATAACAACTATTCGCATCATTGTATTTATTTTGCGTATTTTGCTTTTTTTTATTTAGCCATATTTCTATTTCCAGGTTTGAATTTTATATTTTTCTCTCAATTTTTATCATTTTTCTTTCATATAATGTTTTTATGTTTATGATATCGTAATGTGCTGCTTTTTTGCCCCGACTCTATTTTCCTCTCATTTTGATTTGATTCATTCTACTTTATTTTAATTCTTATTTTTTATTTTATTTTACCCATTATTGTGATAATTCTCATACATATTTGTTTTTATTTCTCCTTTGCAGTTTCAGAATTTTTAATGGAAATTCTACATTTTTTTTGTGCTCTGGAGTAAATTTTTATATATTAGTGTTTCATTTTATTAAGTCGTTTTTTCTATTTTTTTTTTCAAATTTAAACCTTAGGGCTCTATACATAGTGATGGATGTTCTGTTGTGGCTTCAGATTCAGGTCTCATAGGGAGAAATACATGTTACGATTTCCCATGCGATGCAGCGTTTCATGCATCACTATTAGTACCCATAAAAGAGGATAGACTCTTTGTGGGGATGGAGGATTATGACTGGATATCCTTCCTAAGCCGGGGGGAGGCTCAACACAACGTTAAGCGCTTCTCGAATCACGCACTCAACCACTAACCTACCGCTGCATCATCATGCTTTGTAGTATGACTGCGAGATGCATATTAGCAGACTACCTCAAAATGTGTCATGATTTCCCATATGATGGCAAGACACGTCTTAGCAGATAACTTCACCAATGAAATCTTTGTCTGTCATATGTGTTACGCTTTCCCATGTAATGGGAAAAAATTTACCAGCAGAAAACCTCATTTCGCAATCATTAATAGGTCTGAAAACCACTTGCTCGTAATACCCAAGTTAAGAAGAATCTTAATAAGACGCCACCCTGTAATCTCTTATAATACAGTCATTTTCTGACTGAGACTCTTGTTGCTCAGTGGCAGAATGTTTGAGTCGGGAAGCAACAAACATGGGCTCTGATTCCACTGCAGTGCGCAATGAAGGGCATCCATACTTAATTCCCCAGCTCTAAAAGGCCTGTGTTCACACCCCGGTCAAGTGGAGACTATTTTTTCCTTATAAAACAATGCATTATCTATGAATTTCCCAATCACTCTCATAGCAGGCTCACGAATCAGAATATGTTTGCTCTTCCTATAAGGTCGATTTGATACCAAAGTGGCACGTCGCAGGTGGCATGCCACGTGGCACGCTAATTGAAAATGAACATCCCGAAATATATGAAACCATTCACGCAGACGTGGTGCCCCACGTTCAATGTGCCATGCCACTTCTGTGTGAAAGGTTTCATATATTCCTGATGTTCGTTTTCAACTGGCGTGCCATGTGGCATGCCACCTGCGAAGTGTCACTTTGGTGTGAAAGCGGCAAAAGAAACTCTACAACACTCGGAGCATGTGATTCAGGTCTTCGTGGTATTGCGTAGTGTAGGAACGCATATCCCTCCAATATTTGCTTATCTTCCCAATCAATTTTATTTTCTACTTTTTTTATCTTCCATTTTTTTTTATCAAATGATGCTTCAGAATAAAAAAATTTTGTTAAGATATTTTTAGGTTTTATTTTTCATTTGTATTTTTTTTATGCTTATTTTTTTTCTTTTTTTATTGAGACTAAGGTTCATTTTGGCTTCCCTTTGTTCTTGAGATTATTTCACTTTGTTTTAGCTTTTTCCTTTTTAATCTCAGCTTTACATTATTGCGTTTTTTTTACGTATTTATTTAATAGTTTAAGTACTTAATAAATTTTTTTGATTATTTATTTATTTACATATTTATTCCTTTATCTATTGTTTTTATTATGCTATATATTTGCAAGCTTATTATTTATTCATTTACCTAGTTATTTATTTATTTATTTATTTATTAGTTGATTGGTTTCTTACTTTATTGATACCACATCTTATCACGTACACAATTAGACAGGTTCACAGTCCTACCTAACACTGAATTAGCTACCCCAAACCACTTAAAATCCCAAAGGACACTTGAGCAAACTATAATATAGTGAGGGAAAAATGTTTGACCGTGTCATCCAAGGCAATGACTGCTCCGTTATATTAACAAACTAAAATCAAGTGAACAGTGGGCTTAGATCACCTTTGACACCCCAACATTAAGTGCTAAACCAATTTAACTAACTACAATCCAGTGAGAGTCAGTGCTTTGACCTGATGCTCCTCATCTGACTTGGTTTGCCTCCTCTCCTGATTTACAGCTCAGAAGGCTTAACTTACCAGGTCATTACTTGGAGCTTACTTGATGACAACAACAACTAGAATCATATGTTTGATGCAGTGCAGATCACTTGAAGCAAGAAGTGATTTCGTGATAAAAGAGACAATCACGTGAGAGGGAAGGGCTTATCTCTCTTATCAATGGTAAAATGTTCCCGAAATTACAATCACGTAGCACAGTGGTTCCCTAACTTTTCCAGGCTGGCGTCCCCTCGGCTTCCAGGCGTATTCAAAGCACCCAACCCCCTAATACACACATGCGAACACACACCTTTTTTTTGAGGGGGTATGATTCAAATTGAAAACAACATGATTAAGCACAAAGATGTATTTCAAATATAAAACCAAATTTAGTTAACCAATTTGTTTAGCTGTTATAGTGGCATCAGCAATATGGAAGGGTAAATCAACATCTCACCATTAACCATACCAATATAGTTCATTGTCTTCACTGCTATTGATTATGGGATGGATGTGCATGGTGCAGGGATATCATCTTCTCAACATCAAGCTGGAGCTCATTAAAAAGAAGTCATAGATCCCCACGTTCAGTAATTTTCAGCAGGTTTCTTTGCTTGGAAGGCAAAGCGACTGCTCTGAAGCCCCGTTCTACTAAATATGATGTTGGAAAAGCAAAAGGTGCATCTTGACCTTGTAGCACAATACTGAATAAAATTCAGAGTTCTTTTTTTATGTAACCCAAAATCTTATTATATACTTCTTGTCGCTTTTATTCCCTATAAACTGCATACGTGTTTCATTACCTTAGTAATTATAACATATATTTTGTCATTCAAATTTTGTAAAAAACAAAAAGTTATTCATTAACTGCTCCCAATGCCTTATTGTTCCCTCTACCAGCACCTTTTGTCTCACACCCCCACCCAGATCTTTCCACCGCCTCCAGGCGGGCGGTATCGCCCACTTTGGAAACCAGTGATGTAGCACATGCCAATTGTTTCTAGTTTTTTGAGAGGGATACAAGCGTAACCTCCAAGAGTGATGACATGGTACATCGACCGTGACGTCACACCATCTGGTTCCGCTTTAATGTCCGCTCCCCATACATAGCACATACAGTACTTTTCCCGTTCTCGCTCTTGCAGTATCTTCTTGAGCTGTATCCCTGTCATTATCACCGTATGTTATTAATGATAGTTCATGTTGTCCATTAAAATATGTAATTACTGATTCTGAGAAGCAAATATGTAATATACATAAATGAAAGTAAATGATATTAGACCTATTTTTTGTCAGCTATTGTCATGCTTTATCAAAGCTATCAAGCATGTACAAATGAATAACACAGAATAATCCCGAGAAAGCAGCGATTTATCAATATATTACGAATTAAAACTTACCTTTCTTTTTACAGCAGTTTAATTATCTGTTACCTGGATGCAGTCATCACGAAATCCTGATATCTCAGCAGTAGCCTATATAGACATGTAATGTCACAGATGTCTTCAGTACATTGAGCCTTCTAAAATTCCCCTTACTTGGATTTTAAAAAGGCAGTGCTTACTAAGTAGCAAATAAAAAGAACTGCTGAGTATCCAAGGATGAAATATACTAACTTTTTGAACAGAAAATATATATACTAGGAAAACCAGCAATCTTTATAAATACAAACTATAAAATTAAAGTGGTATGAAGTAATGCCATGCACTATGGACATATTCCTTCAATAAGAAAATTTTTACAAATATGATTCGTGACCAAGACAAAATCATCATGGCACATATGCTATACTTCCACTTTATTTTTCTGAGACAAAAACTGCCCACTTCTTTGGTGCTGTGTTTTAATATGTACCGATATGTCTGTTTAACTATTTGCACTTTTTAATCGTAGTGTTGGGTTAATGTAGCTCTCTTCTCTTCCTGATTCTCTGGCAGTGCCCTTTTTCCTTAATAATAATAAAAATAATAATAATAATAATAATAATAATAATAATAATAATAATAATAATAATAATAATAATAATAATAATAATAATAATAATAATAATAATAACAATAAAAAAAATAATAATAATAGCACCAATAACAACAGTGCATTAACACTGACAAAAATAGTGATAGAAACAATAATCTCGGAAAAACAAAAAAAGCTGAAAGCATTTATGATAATAATGATTATATTAGAAATGCAAATAACAATATTATATAAAGCTATTAATATAGTAATTATGAAATGATAAAAAATGGCACAATAATAGTAATAATAAGATAAAATATATAATTAATAAAAATAACAACAAACTTTTGTAAAAATAAATCAATTTTAAATAAAAAGAATTTTGTTATTGCTAAAATTGCTTTTTTATTTAAAGCTTGAATGAAGCATATTTGATAATAGGGGATCAATTTCAAATACACCATGAAATTTGGTAATGCTTAGGTACTCGGTTAAGTTGATTATTGCAGATTCTAAGATGTTTCTAGTAATAATAATAAGACAGAAGCATTGTTCCAGTAAATCTGGTGATTGCAATCAATATAATGCTTGAACAAAACACTGGAAGATTCAAAATGTTGAAAGTTATTTATATGTTGAATGACACTAAATTCTAATGATTTGTCAGTCTGGTCAATATAATACTTATCACAGTCCTTACATGGAATTTTACATGCAATATTAGAAGTGGAAGCAAAGCTAGTTTTATTCAATATATTGCAAAGAGTATTTTCATATTTGAAAACTAATCGAACATTTAATGTTCTGAAAATATTGAATAAGCTTTGACATCCCAGGATATAGGGAATAATTAGGGTATTATTAAAATTCGAAAGCACATTACCTTTGGGGAGGGATGGTCTATGAATTATACGTTTTGCAGCACTGAAGCAGATATTTAAGAACGAAATGAGATTAAAAAAAAAAAAAACATTGAAAATATTAATGTTCATGATTTTTTGACTAAGCTGCATAATTTGTTCCCTATATTATATTTACACTTCAAAAATAAAATAATAAAAGCCTGCCATATTTATACATTTTGTTACATTGACAACCTTTTTCAGTGAGGTAAAATATTTTTAGAAAACCCACAAATAAGCTATCTAATGTTGCTTTTTTATCCAGGTCATCATCTTATAATAAAGAAATTTATATTTTCTTAAAAGTTTCTCCAAGCTTTCCGTACTGTAAGCCCAGAAGTCCTTGATGTTGAGATTAATAAAATCACTGATATTGAAAAAAATCTTCGTTATTCTATTTGTTTTTTAAATATCTGCTTCAGTGCTGCAAAAATGTTGCTTCGAATTTTAATAAAAACCTAGTTATTGCCTTTTTTCTGGGATGTCATAATAGACAAAATTCTGAGAACATTAAATGTCCTTTTAATTTTCAAATATGAGTTACTTTCGCAATATGTTGATTAAAAATAGTCCTGTTTCCACTTCTAATATTATGTATACAATTCCATGTAAAGATTGTGATAAGTATATTGTTGGCCAGATTACCAAATCATTAGAATATCGTGTCAATCTAGATAAATATAACGTTCGAAATTGTCAGTCTTCCGGTGCCTTGTTCAAGCAATATGCTGATTGCTATCACCATTCTGACTAGGACATTGCTTCTATCTTAGTAAGCAGTAAGGATATTATTACCAGAAACAACTTGAAATCTGAAATATTCAACTTAACCTAGCACAGAAATATTAACTTAATTCATGGTTTATTTGTAATTGCTTCCAGGTTATCAAGTATGCTTCATTCAATTTTGAAATAAGTAATATTGAAAATAACATACAATTCTGTTTATTTATAAAATATTTACTTTTACTTATTGTTTTTATTGTTATTATTAATTATTTAATTCATTATATAATTTCTATTATTGGCACATTATTATCATTTCATAATTACTATTTTACAAGCTTTACATTAATATTATATTAAGTATTTCTAATTATCATTATTATTATATTTGCTTTTTGCTTTTTCGCTTTTTCGTGATTATTGTTTATATTATTATCTTTGCCTTAATACTGTACTGTTGTTATTGTTGATTAGTATTATATCTATTATAATTATCTTTATTAATATTAGTACTACTATCATTACTAGTGTAATTATTATTATAACTATTATTATTGCTATTGTTATTATTATTATCATTATTATTATTATTATTATTATTATTATTATTATTATTATTATTATTATTATTATTATTATTATTATTATTATTATTATTAATATTATTATTATTATTATTATTATTATTATTATTATTATTATTATTATTATTATTAATTATTATTATTATTATTATTATTGTTATTATAATTACTATTGTTATTATTATTATTATTATTATTATTATTATTATTATTATTATTATTATTATTATTATTATTATTATTATTATCATTATCATTATTATCATTATCATTATTATTATTATTATTATTATTATTATTATTATTATTATTATTATTATTATTATTATTATTATTTTTATTATTATTATTATTATTATTATTATTATTATTATTATTATTATTATTATTATTATTATTATTATTATTATTTTTATTATTATTATTACTATTGTTGTTATTATTATTATTATTGTTATTATCATTATTATTATTATTATTGTTATTATTATTATTATCATTATTATTATTATTATTATTATTATTATTATTATTATTATTATTATTATTATTATTATTATTATTATTATTATTATTATTAGTATTATTAGTATTATTAGTATTATTATTATTATTAGACTATTAACTATAAATATCATAGTGCAGTCTGTACTCTGGAATTATGAATACTGAAAGTAGCCTAATAGCACTGGTAGTATTTGTTCTGGTATGTGAAATTAGGAAGTAAGGTTCAAGAGAAGTATAATAATAACAAATGTTTTAGTAGTAGTAGTAGTAGTAGTAGTAGTAGTAGTAGTAGTAGTAGTAGTAGTAGTAGTAGTAGTAGTAGTAGTAGTAGTAGTAGAGTAGTAGCTGCAGCTTTGGTAGCAATTCTATAAACACACATTTTATATATTCTTGATACTGAATATCTTTTGCTTTCAATTTATTTCCCTGTTTCTAATAAACAGTCAATTTTCCTAAGTGCCAATTTTCAATAATGCAAATGAAGGATAAAATTATTCTCTCTCTCTCTCTCTCTCTCTCTCTCTCTCTCTCTCTCTCTCTCTCTCTCTCTCTCTCTCTCTCTCTCTCTCCTCTCTCTCTCTCTCCTCTCTCTCTCTCTCTCTCTCTCTCTCTCTCTCTCTCTCTCTCTCTCTCTCTCTCTCTCTCTCTCTCTCTCTCTCTCTCTCTCTCTCTCTCTCTTTCTATCTATCTATCTATCTATATATATATCTATCTATCTATCTATCTATCTACCTATCTATCTATCTATCTATCTCACTCTTTCCTTTCTTCCTTGTCTTTCGTAATTTCTCCAATTCTTTCATAACCCTTTCAGACATAGCAGAAAGGAAATGCATTAAGAATATTTATTTAGTTATTCCTTCATATACTTACTTTTCTAGTTACTTATTTATCTATTTGCATATACGTGTGGAAGTAGATGCATGCTCGTTTTTTGGTTCTGCCACCCCCCCTGCAAAGGGGAATGGGGCCATGTATACGGATTGCCAGATAAACAGACAGATAGAGTAAACTGGGAGGGATTGATGAAACACTATGGCTATCAGGGCCCTCATATAAAGAATTTACCCTACTTTTACCGTGGATGATCCCAGCAATACAGTGGAAGCAGAAAGGGTGAACTATGGTGATCGTATATCCCCATAGCTACGGTTGTTTGGCCTCTGAGCAGAAGATTCTTACTCAATTACAATGTGGACAACCCAAGAGGAGTCGTGTGAGAAAGAGTTATTATGAAATGAAGCAGATGGAGTTAACCATCTAGGTTGTATGGCCCCATTGGAAAAATACTCTGCCTACACGCACAGTGGATGACCCAAGCAGTATGGTCTGCAAGGGAATTGTTATGAGATGATGCAGTGAAGTATACCATCTAAGTCTCTCGGGCTTCACTGCTGAAGAACTCTGCTTACTTGGGGTGGATGTGACCCAAGCAAATAGATGTGAGAAGAGATTTCTAAAAAGTGGAGAAGAAAGATTAAACCAGCTAACGTTTATCCAGCTCCATGAGAAAAGAACAGTGTCCCAGATATACTGTCCTTGATCCTTGTAGTGAGGTGGAAGAGGAAGGAAATATGGTGACCATATATCCCCAAAATCTAAGAAGTAAGATATGGTGTGAAATATTTTTTTTTCCTTTATGACTGGATGTGTGCTATAACTCTGCCAGTCTCCTTTATGTGGGGAGCATGTCTATCGTAAAGTCTTGCAAGTTTGGTAGAGAGAAAATTAATTTCCACATTTAACTAAATTCCCGTTTACAGTTTAATAACACCAATTGAGGTATTTTTCTTCTCATTTTTTTGTAGAGAAATATTTGTGTTTGCTTGCAAGTGCATTTTGCTGGTGTCCCGTTCGAGGTTTTAGATAAGAATTCGTAATAACTTTTCTTGGTTTTTGAAGGGATATATTTGTGTCTGAGTGTGTTTATTTTTAGTGTCTTTTTGTATTTATTATTTTTTATACATGTGGTATTTTTTGTTGTCAGTACTCCTGCTCTGAAATCTTTTCTATTTCCATTAATAGTGTTAGAATGCATCCAAGCTATTTTTTTTTAAAGTAACATTTGCTTTATTTCACTATTTTTATTTTGTGTCTGTTTTTGTGAGCATTCCAATTTTTTTTATGGTTTTAGCCATCCAAATATATTACTATTATTAGTTTTAATATTCTTAAAATTGATATTGTATTTATTCTATTAGTGTCTTTTAGATTTTTTCTCTTTGATGCATTTTCATGATAATAACTATTATTTTTTTTGTACTCCGGAGTAAATTTCTATATATTACTGCTTCATTTTATTAATTCTTTTTTTCTATTTTTTTTTTTAATATAAACCTTAGCACCCTATACATAGTGACAGATAGTCCTGTTGTACCTTCAGATTCAGGTCTCGTAGGGAGAAATACATGTTGCGATTTCCCATGCGATGCAGCGTTTTATGTATCACTATTGGTCCCCATAAAAGAGGAGGATAGACACTTTGTGGGGATGGAGGATTATGACTGGATATCCTTCCTAAGCCCGGAGGGGGGGATTCAGCACAACGTTAAGCGCTTCTCGAATCACGCACTCAACCACTGAGCTACCGCTGCATCATCATGCTTTGTAGTATGATTGCGAGATGCATATTAGCAGACTACCTCAAAATGTGTCATGATTTCCCATATGATGGCAAGAGACGTCTTAGCAGATAACTTCACCTATTAAATCTTTTGTCTGTCATATGTGTTACGCTTTCCCATTTAATGGGAAACTATTTACCCGCAGAAAACCTCATTTCGTAATCATCAATAGGTCTGAAAACCACTTGTTCGTAATACCCAAGTTAAGAAGAATCTTAATAAGACGCCACCCTGTAATCTATTACTATACATTCATTTTTTGATTGATACTCTTGTTGCTCAGTGGCAGAATGTTTGAGTCGGGAAACAACAAACGTTGGCTCGATTTCACTGCCGTGGGCAATGAAGGGCATCCATACTTAATCCCCCAGCTCTAAAAGGCCTGTGTTCACACCCCAGTCAAGTGGAGACTATTTTTTCTTATAAAACAATGCATTATCTATGAATTTCCCAACCACTCTCATAGCCGGCTCACGAATCACAATATTTTGCTCTCCCTATACGTCGTGCCACACGTTCAATGTGTCATGCCACTTCTGTGTGAAAGGTTTCATACATATATTTCTGATGCTCGTTTTCAACTGGCGTGCCATGTGGCATGCCACTTGCAAAGTGTCACTTTGGTGTGAAAGCTGCCTAAGAAACTCTGCAACACTCGGAGTATGTGATTAAGTTTTCGTGGTATTAC